>BGPR01007795.1:12629-61437 GCA_013235015.1 Araneus ventricosus | reverse complement strand
TAACACTCTTCCAAAAATAAATATCTTCTCAAAAGAAATCTAGCCTAATCTTCTCAAAAATCGATCCACCAGAAGTGTTTCTGTCGACGCAACACAAACCGAAACCAAAACCCATAAACAGACAACCAGATTCCAACTTGTGTGAGAATGAGGGAATAAAGAAAAATATATTAAAAAGAGCATCTTTTTTTCGGTCAGTTGGCTCCGTGCCAGCAAGAGCTGTTGTCTTGCAGCCCATAGTCTGTTTAAGGTAAAGGCAGAAGGGTTGCTTTTTTCTATCCGGATTTTCTGCGCAGTGAACGGATTTCGGGGGGCAGATTACTTTACAGCTCAGACCTGCGTCTCTCTTCCTTTGGATTCATTTTATGCATTTTTTCAAGTTTTTATTGCTTTTTTGCATTTTCGTAAGTCATTGAAATGTGGGAGTGGAAAAGTACGAGAATAAGATTAAAAAAGAAAAATACAAGTTTAAAAAATAGTTTCAGGTGGTGTTGCAGCTCTGCAGCCCTAATGGATGAGCCGCCACTGTACGGAAAGTACACACACTTTCTTTTTGTAGTACCCACTGAAATATGAGATTACCTTTTATTTATCCTCGAAAACAATCTTAAATTCATTTAGACTTCAAACGCGTTTTAATTGCTTTTAAAAACTTCATTGAATGTTTTAAGAAAGATAGTTTGGCAAGTGTAAAGATAATTTCCAAAAATCACATGCAGATAAATATTTTATTTGAAATATAATTTGATTATTATAAGAATATAGCAGACCTAAAATCTACTTTACAGTGGTTGCTATAGGAATAGATAAAATACTGAAACGATAGCCACAAGATAGTAATAAATCTTCTCAGAATAGACGCTAAAAGATTAATAACCGCTCATTTTTTTTATTTCAGTATTAATCAATATAAAAATGGTATGATTACGTATTTTCATATTATTTGTTTTTCTCTATAATTTCAAATTCAAATCATGGTGTCTCAATACTAGTCGACTGAAATTAATTTTTGTAGAATTCTCATGTTTTCCTATGATCTTACTTGTAATTATGGAAAGTTATAGCGAAATAACCAAGTTTTTTAGTTTACAGGAAATTAATAGATGATAAATTTGTAATGCTGTCCTCCCTCCCCCCTCAAAAAAAAGAAAGAAACCAAATTGAAAATTTCCAAAGCGAAGAGATAATGATATTTTCTTAAGGTAAAATTTAGAATAAATAGTTCATTATAAAAAAAGAATATTTTTCATGTGCATAATGTTGTTTTAGTATTGGCGTTAGAAAATAAAATAAGATGGAATCAAATAAGAATTATTAGCATTAGAAAATAAAAAGTATTAGCATTAAAAAATAAAAAAGTATTAGCATAAGAAAAGAAAATAAAATTTGCGTTCAAGTATCACACACTTATGAGCTAAGTGGAATTTTGTTTTATTCAAATCGATGCAGTTTTTCTTTTTTTTTTCTCAACTGCACTGACTAATTAACTAATTTCTTTGAACAGATCAACAGGTCATTGCCACCATTCATACAAAAATTATGGAAAACTTTCTGACATTTGCTCGACAAACCCTGAGCGGTTTCGGTTGGAATCCTGATATTGCATCACCTCCGATTGTGGTTGAGTATTTCTTCATTCGATATCTGAGAATCATTTAGAAATTTATTTCAGTTTTTATTATAATCGATCAGTTTTTTGCTCTAAAAATTGTCTTTTGCGTGTATAACGTTCGAGTGGAATAGTTGAGTATTATATTTTAATTTTCTTTAGATGATACCTATTTTGTAAGTAAGTACATAAAAGATTCTCTCTCAAAACTTAATTACGAATATGCATGCATTATTACATCTGTGCTAATTCATTTCAATGAACATTTCAAGCCAGTAGTTAATAATTTCTTTGATGTGTGTGTGATATTCACTGAAATAATAACCGGATTCAGAAAAGAAAGGGCAGTTAAATATTTATATCTTTTTTTACCATCCGAAAGTTTATTTAGAGAAGAAATTTTTCATTTATGTGTAATATAAATAATCGTCCCAATAAGCTCAGTTCGGTCATTGTCAATTAAAATATAATTTATAATTTTACCCTTTCATGACTGATGTTTTACAAACTACATCGATTTGAATGTATTTACTGTAGATGTCCCTCAGGTTTTTTTTCTGTATTTACTGAATTACGTTCTCACGAACGGATTTTGATAAATATTTCAGCTAGGAAAACCAGTCTACGGAGATATCCATCCTAATTTCACCGAGTTCATGGCTCCAGGTATGATATTGGGGTAAGTTTTCTTAAATAATTATATTTTTGATACTTACACTGGTTTTCAAAAATTAAGAAAGAAAAAAAAGAAATGTTGTCATTGCGAAATTTCTATTCATAGGAATTTATTAAAATTTGGCAGAAACGTTGATAATCAAGCAGTTTTCACAGATTATTTACAAAAGGAAAAGAATAGGCTGTTTTCTGCCTTGAAAATACACAAAATTATAACATGCCAAAAAACATAGTATCTCATAATGAATGTGTGAACCCTTCAATATTTGAAATGTGATACTAATACAGGCACGACAGCGATGTCTCATACTCAAAATGATCATGGTAGCAAAGCACATGGCTGTGTTAAGTCAGTTCGAAGACCCTGAATGTTTACAAGAGACGGGTTAAATGCTGTAATATGTTCCCCTAACGTATCCTGGACTTGGTCGATCGGATTCAATTTCTGAGGACGAGCTGGCCGAACCATAAGCATAGTAGTCTCCTCGCGAAGATAATTTTTCACTAATAGAACTTTGCGAGGTCTGAAATTATCGTCTTGAAGGATGAAGAAATCACCCCACTGCACATGCGTGAAGACGAACAACAGAATCAAGAATGTCGTCTCTATGTAAATGAGCACGAACGGTGTCTCTTGGGCCTATACAGGTCTGTTTGGTCATCAAAAGAGATACCTACCCACATATACACTGGACCTACCAAATTTATCTCTTTTATGGATATGACTGAGATTATAGCGGGTCCCTGCCTCCCTCCAGATCAACAATCTACTTGAGTCGCTCTGTGAACAAAATCTGGACTCATCAGTAAAGAATGCAGACCTCTCTTAATTTACATTCCATTTGACAAGTGTGCGTGCCCAATTAAATCTTTCTTTCTGTGCACAGTTGAATTGTATGCCAACCCGCCAGTAGCTGTTACGAGAGAATATTTGAGGTGGGTTGATATAAAAGTTCTGCGCCTCTGTGAAGTTAAATGTAAATAGCGTTCGCTTGCGGCACTGATAGCTCTAGGTCTTCTTCGACTGTACCTTCCAGAATCTGATTCTTTTCTTAGAAATACAGTCCACAGTCTATTAATTGCAGAAGGACCCACATTCAACCATCTTGCTACAAAGGATAGATTCTGGTCCGTTTCTACTTTTGCAATGGCATGCCATCGTAATTCTTCAGATAAATGATGTCGAGTGCTCGTGTGTAAAAGATTGCTATCTCGGAATTTCACTACGCAGTTTCTTCTTACAAAAACAGCCTGTTTTCGGCCACGTGTCTAATGACGTTAGACAACACTAGCTCCACTAATTTTTATACCATAGTCTGACGAAACATTACTTTTTACTCACACTGCGTAATTTCTATGAAAATTTACATATTTTTGGATGTGTAATCGCAACTTTTCTGACTTTTCTTCAATTTTTGGAAACCAGAGTATTTATAGAGTCATGATATTTTTTAACCGCATTGTTAAAAGTCTTCTGGTGGATGAACTGGTAGTTAGAGATATGCATATAGGAGAAATACAATTTGTTTATAGTATATTTCGTTTTCATTTTAAAGTAAGAAAAAAACTTTATTTTGGTTTGGAAAAATTATATTCTACACATAATCTCTGTTTTTAAAAAAATGTATTATTTCCTTTTGTTATTCTTAGTATTACCTACATTATGGCAGTGGGACTGAGTGCCATGGCTGTTATCATCGAAAAGAAAGAAGGATTATTAGACAGATCATGGTTTGCTGGTAAGTAATCGGTTGAAACTTTACGGAAATGATATCATAGCTATGACTGATGCTGTTTAACGGGGGGAGAGGACTGATCCCATTCAGTGGCGGATTTTGTCAGTATGAGGCTACAGGCGCAAAATTACTTTGCGGACTCCACCCTAATGTCACAAATTCGCCGTCGGCTACGATGCACGTCGAATAGGTTTTGAGGCCCCTTAGATTCTCGAGGAAAGCCTGTGCGAAAAACCACCACTGATCCCATTCCCCCAATGTCAAATCACTGCTGAGAATCAACGATTTGTTTATTGAAGAAGACTTATATTTGTTCATAAAAGTGCATTAATTTTCAAATCAGAGGTTCACAAGACTACAAATCTACTTTATTTTCATGATATTTACGAGATTTAAATTACATATTGCAAAGATGCACTATAACACTGCGGAACAACAACAAAACAAACTTTTTTTTTAGTTGCCAAGGAAGTTTTATCGGTTTTAGTTATCTTGAGGGTGCTGATTTCAAAACTAATTTTACTTTTAGCGAATCGGCTCTAGTTTTTGAAATAATGCATATTGTTAACATTTCAATCGTGTCTGCAGTAGGAAGGGCCGATTTTTTCATGTCGTTACTCAGCGGGAAAATTTGAGAATTGCTGAAAAATAAAACTAGGAAAAAAATTAATTGAATTAATTGATATCTACAGCTCCCTTATGTGCCTTAAATGTTCTAAAAAAGGGTCGAAATTAGACTGTTTTTCATTATTTTTTTTATATTTTAATATTTCACTTGATCTTTTTATTATAGTATTAACTATTAAACACTCAACTTCTTAAGAGTAATAAATTTTATTTCATCAAAATTGGTCTGTAACTTCCTGTCACAGATTCCTTTCAAAGTTGTCAAAAATATGTGAAATTACTTCAATATACAATTTTTAGTTCATAATCAACACCATAATCTTCACACCTCATTTTGTCAATGAAATGCAATAGGACAATTTATATGCATAGCAAAAGGCTATTGAGGTCTAAAACATATGAAATTTATTTATTTATTTTTGTTTAGGATAATACTTCCAAAACTAAGTTCCCAAACTAGAATATTAGGTGTTAGTTCAGAACGTATGCAAAGAATACAGAAAGTAACGAAAATTAGCACACTTTTAAGAAAAACTTCGACTATCAAGATATTAAAGTAATGGAACAAAGTTATCAAGAGAGGTGGGACACATATATCATATATGGTGGAAGATTACGGCTAGAGACTCCAACGCGAAACTTCCATTTTCATTTTATTGGACTTAATGCAGCATCATCACGTATTTTTTTACCATATCATTATTATTCATGTATTTTATTTGTTGAAATTTTTTCTTTTATTTCATTCATTAATTTGTTTTAAATTCTATTCTTTAACTTACATTTGACACAGATTTTATGTGATTTCTGTATAGATTTATCTTCTGAATTACATATTGATTATTCTTCAAATTTAAGTTGATTTATTGCAATGATTTAATTTTATTATTGATTTATATATGAGACAGTCTCAATGCGATTCGACTAGTGTGTGCATATTACTACTGAAATTTAATTTTAACTATATCTCGAAAACTAGAGCCAATTTGACAAAAAGAATATTGGATTCGGATTCAGCATCACGAAATTACCCTAAAATCTTTGGAATATCATTGGCAAAAAAAATCAGTGTTGAGTAGTATAACATTTTATACAAAATATAGTTTATACTTAGTTATATAGCAATATAGTTTCAAGTGGCTTTGTTTTTCAGGCGTCCGTTCTTGGGAAGTGATGTTTTCCATGCTCTTTAGTCTGTTCGTCACCATGCTGTTACAGGTTGCTCTGGTGCTGGTCTTAACCTTTAAAGCGTTCAATATCCCATGCAGAGGCCCTATTGTATGGGTGGTGATCGCAGTATTGCTCACAGGGTTAGAAGGAATGTCCTATGGTGAGTAAAAACTTCCTAAATACAGGTTTTATAAAATCTGGAATAAGTTGATTTTCAATAATTTTGTAATCCTAACATAAAAAATACTGCATTTTTCACAAGAAAAGAAACAAAAGGTACAACAAAAAATGCTTCAATTTTCTCGGTTTTAAGGATTTTTAAACTTTCTAAGTTCAGGTTTTGATAAAATCTGGAGAATAAGTTGATTTTCAATAATTTGTAACTTGCAATATATAAAAGACTAAGCTTTTTCTTGTACCCCTTTTTGACCCCTTTGCGTAATCTTTGATGGATGATTTTGGTGTCTTTAGATACGTTAGACCTTTATGACTCTTTAAAATCAAAAAAATTCCGTTTGAGAGATTGGGTAAACTGTCGTCAGACCAGAAAAAAGTTTTTATGCTAAATCTATGGAGGTGCGCATCTGCCGAGATTTTAGTCTCTGTATGTCGTGCGAGACGAAATTTTATTTTATTCTGATTATTGTTGCACAAGTCGATGTATTATGTTTCCGTCATTTAATTTATTATTTTTTGTATTAATTTAATGTCTTGTCTTTGATGTTTTATTTTGTAAATATTTGGCAACTATTTTCTCGGTTCTAGAGGTTTTTAAGTTTGTGTATTCACTTAAGATTAAAAACTACTGCCCTGTGTGTTATTTCGAATTTTTTTTATTGATGTTATCTTAAAAGCTGAACAATCATTTAAACTTTAAACATATTTGAAACCGAATTTTTTTTCAAACGTTTTATGTTCGTATAGCTAGCATCGGATCAATTTAGTCTATAAAATCCTCGTTGCAAAATCCAACATACTGCAAGATTTTTTTTAATAGGAAAGGTGGTTCTTTTATGTTTTGTTTTAGGTTTCTGTTTTTCGATAGCTTCTCACAGAATTCGCTTGATACTGACAATTTCTTTTAATCAGTATTCATAAAAGATATATTTTGATAATGTGACCTCAAATAACCCTAAGTATTTTATGTAATGTAATTTTATGTCTCCAACATATGATAACATACCTGGAACTATTTCAATTTCCTAAGTTTAAAAAATATAACACGCAAGAATATGATTATTAATCAATTGAACATAGGATTAACTTATGAATAATAAATAAAACTCCACTAATAATCCAACTCAAAATATTTATATAGAAGTCGGTATCCCGAATTATTGTACTAGGAAGCATATTGAATCTCAAAGCATAACCGTCATACAGAGATATTGTCATCCAAACGTCGCCTTAATATCACTAACACTATTAACACTCTCTACAAAATTAAGTCTTTTTATATTGTACAGTATTTTTGGTACTTACGTATTAACGCCACCGCAGCTACAGATTTGGCGGTTTTTGTACTTACGTATTAACGCCAATTTGGCGGTTTTTGTACTTATGTATTAACGCCAATTTGGCGGTTTTCGTACTTACGTATTAACGCCAATTTGGCGGTTTTTAAGTGGCGCCAATTTGGCGGTTTTTGTACTTACGTATTAACGCCAATTTGGCGCTTTTTAAGTGCCGCCAACGCCACCGCAGCTACAGATTTGGCGGTTTTTAAGTGCCGCCAATCAGGCGGTTTTTGTACTTACGTATTAACGCCAATTTGGCGGTTTTTAAGTGCCGCCAATTTGGCGGTTTTTGTAAACAAGATTGCTCTTTATTGGCGCATTACCGCCAATCGGTAGCCTCGGTGGCGTTAATACGTAAGTACCGTATTTTTTAAAACAATTTCACCGATTAAAAATCGCTATAAATTTCATATAAACAACCACAAGAAGAAAAGATTTGAATACGATACAGAAGGAATCTTAATTTTTTTTGGTTGGGGGAGTACGTAATGATTGTTCTATACGTCTTCCTTTGGTCACATGAGCGACATCCATGCAGTAGTCCATTTCACGCCAGACACTGTAAAGCATGTTCGAAGTCATTGATGCTCATTCGAGTGCATGTTCTGCATCTGGCTATCTAAATCTTCTGAAATTTCTTCCCGTGTCTTCATTTCATTGGGATGTGTTTGTAGACTCTTATCTTAACGCCCCCTTTGTGTGCAACAATGAAGGAACTGAAGATGCCCCCAACGAGAGTGCTTCGCATGGTAATGACTACAGCACGGATGTTGTCTATGTGATCAAAGGAAGTCACATAGGGCAGTTATTACGTATTCAAACAAAACTTTAAGCTTTCTTCTGTATTATGTTCAAACGCTTTCTTCCTATCTTTGTTTACAAGGAAGTTATAGCTATCTGTAATCTGTGCAACTGATTTGAATAACCCTGTATTGTATGTACTAGAAAACTGAAGGGTTTCGTCAAACTTTTCGCATTCCACTTCAGTTATTAGAGCAGAATGTCATTATTAATTGAAATAAAATTATAACTCTTTGATATTACGGAACCCTTGATTTTTCCGGTGTATACCGTACACAGTCTTAAAACTTAACATCATAGATAGAGTTGTTTGATATTAATCTGACGCAAACATACCCACATCATCATCAGTTTATCCTGAAACTTTTGAAGCAAATATCTATACGTCTTTTAAGTTAGAAAATTAAATTATATGAAGGGATTCTGCAACTATTGTTGATGTTATACAAATAAAATGATTGTTGGAATATTGAGAATTTGACTATACTTGGGCAATTTCTTTACTAAAAATAGATTTAAATCAAATAATACATTAAAAAATTTTACGTTGTGAATTTCATCAAGCATTCTGATTTTGCTAGCAAAAAGTTTTATCGCACTTCGGGCTTAATTTACTTGCATTAGATCAATTTATTATTGAACTATATCAGCCATTTGAACTGATATTTTTTTTATTTTTTAAACACTTTCTTGTATTTATTTACATCACGCTTCTTTCTTTTTTGGCAGGTCTTTTCATATCATCCATTGTAAATGATGAAAATATCGCAATGATGATTGCGATGGGATCGTTTTATCCAAATCTACTACTTAGTGGTAAGAATAATCAATATTGTATATAGATATATTTATAATATACTAGCAGTACGCGCACGGCATTGCCCGTGGAATCAGGACTACAACAAAATGAAAGAAAAAAAACGCCCACAATGACATGAAAAAGTTGGAAAACAAAACAAAAGATACACATTATTGATTTTCCCGCTAATTTTTCTTAGCGATAATCACATTTCAACTGTAGGAGAACAATACAGAGTACATTATTTCGAAACAATATTAAAAAATGGCAACGTGAAAATGATTATCATACAGCAAGCAAAATATACGAGACATAACCACGTTAAGACACTGCCGAAAATAATAATCGAAGTCATTCACTTGAAGGTTATGACGTATCCTGCGCTCTGCACCGTCAGCCAATGAAATTGCAACAATGCATGTTGGGAAGGTACCGGAGAAACTTCCGCGGGAGAATGCTCGCTAGAGAAAAATATCTTTCAACTGACCAGGAAAAAATTAATTTAGGAAAACGGAAAAAGCTATTTTAACCGTTCTTGTTTTAAATCCGACAGAACTGTTCCAGTTTTAAACTGAAAAAAAATTGAAAATAATAGTGTTATTAGAACGTCGGATGCAACAAATTTAAAAACAAAACTAAAATTTTGATGGCAAAACTGTCTATTTTTTAAAATTTCTCAAAATTCAATAAATTACGTTTGAAGCTCAAAACGAACTTCATTAGAACGAAAATTGTTTATTCTATCCGATGGTGCATTGATTGTTTTTCAACGATCATTAGAAAAGATATTACAGCCGTAAACGTGCCAAAAATCACCCCAAACAACACAAAAGACTAAATAAAAAATTTGCGAGATTGAATTTTAAAATTCCGTCTTCGAGGTGCATTGAGTCACCATTACGACTACCTGTGTGCCAAATTTCATGGCTATGAGTGCGATAGATTCGTCGGGACATCGCACGCACGCACACAAACATTGCATTTTACAAGTATAGTTGTGTTGTTCTTCTATTTTTTAAAATTTGTCGTCTTTCTTTGAATAAGAATCGTATACTGTCAGCTATGTAAATATTAAAACTAAAACATTTGCATTTGTTGCAGTTCTTGAGCGGTAAAAACACTACTTTATGCTGATAAACAGAAATATCCATATTGAAGAATTTATAATTATTTCTGTTTATTTTTATTGAAATCACTGATCATAAAAAAGTCAGTAATTTTTACAAGCTTTTATTTAATTTGACTTCTTTCATGTTTGTAAAAATGTAATTTTATAATCAATTTTTCACTTACTTCCTGCTGTGGTAGAGATTTAAAATTCTGCATAGTTGTGTGTTCCCGATGACAATGCAATATTTTAACATTTTCGGAACTTAATCATCAATTAACTTTAGTTTAATTTTCATTCTATAGGAGAGATGCCATCTGGTAGTGGACTTGAGAAAAATTTATTACAAGATTCAGTAATAATAATGAATTATCAGATATATTAATGACTAAAAAGTAGAAAATAATTTTTAAAATAAAAAATCTGGAGGTCAAAGGAAAAACCGTAAAAGCGGAAGCCTCTGAAAACAATACTGCAAGGAAATTAAGCCACAATGAATGACATAAGTAAAAAAATTCTTAGCATTCTCCAATTTCCTTCTAGCATTGTTTTCAGCACTTCACACATTTGCTATTTTGTTTCGACCTTCATATTTTTTATTAATAAAAATTATTGCTTAGGAAAACATTTGATTGCAAAAGAATGTACTTATTTTTAACACGTTTTTATTAACTCGCTTTCTTGTCTGTCTGTCTGTCTGTCTGTCTGTCTGTCTGTCTGTCTGTCTGTCTGTTCGGTACAAATCTTGCGATCGATTTTAAACTAACTTCCCGATGAGCTGGAGACTTGAAACTTTAAACATAGTTCAGAACTAGATGACAATGCATTATTAATTCGCTTTCTTGTCTGTCTGTCTGTCCGTTTGTCTGTCATTTCATGTTTTGCATGACGCATCCGCAGTACGTTTTTCATTATATATCGAAAACTATTAACATTACAGACTTGGTTCCCGGGTATATGGATGACCCATGGGATCATCGAAGCACCCCCATATTTTAGCCATATCTTTGCGCATGCGCAGTACATTTTTCATTATATCTCGAAAACTATTAACATTACAGACTTGGTTCTTGGGTATGTGGATGACCCATGGGATCATCGAAGCACCCCTATATTTCAGCCATATCTTTGCGCATGCGCAGTACGTTTTTCATTATATCTCGAAAACTATTAACATTACAGACTTGGTTCTTGGGTATATGGATGGCCCATGGGATCATCGAAGCACCCCCATATTTTAGCCATATCTTTGCGCATGCGCAATACGTTTTTCATTATATCTCTTAAGCTATTAACATTACAGACTTGGTTCTTGGATATAAGGATGGCCCATGGGACCATCGATGCACCCCATATTTTAGCCATATCTTTGCGCATGCGCAGTACGTTTTTCATTATATCTCAAAGGTCTCTGCGTCACATAACTTACTTTTTCAGGAAAATAACAATTTTCTATTTATGATCAGGTGAAGAGAAACTGAAATAAACCTGAAATTTGTCACATGTCTCCATCATAATCTCATCAAGATGTTTAAAATCGATTGCAAAATTTCACACACAGAAGACTAAAAAGCAGAAAATAATTATTTAAAAAAATAAAAATTTTAATAGACCACGTTTTTAAAACGGACTAAAAAGTATAAAATAATTTCTTCTTGCCCCATACAGATTTATAACCCCATACAGATTTAAAACGAAAAACGTGGGGCGCATGCAATATTTAATAGTAAGGAGTGTAGAGAGTAGCTGTCGTTGAGAAAACTCACACAACAGTTCATATCATTTCCATTGCAATAAAATTGTTAGTGACTGAAGTAAACTATTTATACATGAATTATCTATTACATGCGCCCCACGTTTTTCGTTTTGAATCTGTATGGGGTTGTAAATCTGTATCGGGCTAGAAGAAATTATTTTATACTTTTTAGTCCGTTTTAAAAACGTGGTCTATTAAAATTTTTATTTTTTTAAATAATTTTATAAAATTATTGCCTGCCTATAAATTGTTTTCTGGATATATTTGGAAGTTTGCACTTAATGCGCAATACATAAATTCGACCATTTATCTCTCAAAAGCAACATTGCATTCTATATAATGATTATTGAATAGAAATTTTTTACAAATCCAAAATAAAAGAAATTAGTGGTACAGCAATACAAATATTTTGAATCGAAAAAGAAGAGAATATCCCGTTTTTCACATAATCATGAATAAAGGAGAAATAATGAATTCAGTAATTTTGTCCACTGCAATTTACCGACATGCCTTTTAATAATATTTTGAACATTTGTATTTGAGTAGAAATGTAATGTTCATTACATGAATAAATATACATTCGCAAAGTATCCATTAATTTTTCTAACCTAAAATTCTACATTTAAATTCCTATTTTTTATAAGTTGAAACCTTCCTTTTTTCATAAAAATCTGGTATCATTCAGTATTACCTTTTAAATCGGATTGTCATAATTATATTTTTGTTCCATTTGGAATACGTGAAAGATTAATTCCCACCCTTTACCTAACCATAAAAAAAATAGATGAAACAAAACGAAACATATGACAAAGAAAAAAACTGCAACAAAAATCGCAGTTTTTATTTTATAGAAATGAGAGACACGTATGAAGATTGCTTTTTGAATTTATTCATCATTTATTTTTATTTTGAATTGCATCACCTTTCTGCTGGTAGATTAAGAAATTTCCAAATTAAAGTAAAATATGCTTTTATGCATCTAAACCAGAGGTTCCCAGCCTGTGGTAGGCTGGGAACCTCTAGTAGGCTAGTTGTTAATGGCGGAAACAAAAACATAAGGGATTAAAAAAATTTGAAATTCCATGTTAATGGCGGAAACAAAAACATAAGGGATTAAAAAAGTTAGAGAATTCTGTTTCTCCGAGTGAATACTTGTTATTTAATAACTATACCTCTTGAATAGTAGTTGACTATTATGAAGTGTAATTTTTAGCTATTCTTTATAAGTTAAAACGAAATAATTACAGTTCTAGTTTCATTTGCTTTTGCGTTGAACTAGTGCTGTTGTAAAATTGAAATAAAATGTGAAATCAAAAATAAGTTCTGCAAATGTTATTAATTCGAGTCATTTCACTTTTATATTAACCTTAACATTATTGATAGTAAAAACTTCTTTGCATAGGCGGATGGTTATGGGGTGGGGGTGGATATGATTGTAGGGGTACGCGAAAACAAAAAGAATAATCAAGGGGTACGCGAGGGAAAAAAGGTTAGAACCCCTGATCTACACAATTTTTATTTTGATTTGGAAGGATAATGTAATGCATTATTATTACGCATGGGAACTATTTGCTAAAAAGGGATAAATAATCTTTAATTGTTACGTTGTTAATGATTAGCTTATTTATCCAGTGTTTCTCGGGATGCAAATATTTTCATCTCCTTCATTATTAAAAAATTAATAATTTAATTAATTATCAAGAAATCTTCGTTAAAATTTACCTTTTGGTTGATTAGTTGTGTACAAAATTTGAAGTATTCATGACATAACAAAGGTTACAGAAATCGTATACAAAATCAGTTATTAAAGACTACTTCGTGTAAACGCCATATGCGAGAAAATTAAATTATATTTCAGTTTTACGGTGTTCAGCTGATTTAATGAGAAATTAGTGGTTAAAAAATAAATCTAAAGTAAAATCATTTGTAGAGGGAGGGGAGAAGAGAAAAAATTGGAAAGATATTAAAATACTGACAGCTTTTGAATTTTTCCTAGGATTAGGGATAAGCTGCTCTGCTTTAACGATCCCAAAAAATCAATTGCCCCCTTCTCCCCCCTTATTTTACGTCATCTTGGCTTGCGAATTAATTGAATTTTTGAGTAATTCTGAGATGCAGACGAACAATAGAGAGTTTCTATTCTAAGAGTTTCCCCGACGTGATTTGAGATTTCCCGGAATGGCAATATGTTTTGACAACCACACTGCAGATGTAGAATGTGATTAAAAATGTCTTTTTATCTTTAGTTCAATAAGAGCATAGAAATCTTAGTAAATAAATATTCAAAATTGTTTCTAAATTTTAATTAATTAATTTTTGAAATAATTGCGGAGGATGACGGAGATTTGCATCCCCAATAGACGTTCGTCCATTTGTCTCTGAATGTGCCTATTCTAATTCTAAAAACATATCCTTTCTAGAAAGCTTTTTCTGCACCAAAACGAGTTAAAAAATTAAATTTTTGAAACCAATTTTACAATCTCTTTAGAGTTTGTCCCGGAGAAACACGAGATTCGTCAATCTAGTTTCTCCAAATGAATCAATTAATTTAATTAAATTTTCTGAACCTTGGCAGTTAATTAATGTTATTGACTAAAACAGGAAGAAGTTTTTATTGAATTTTTAGCAGTTTACTCCGCGGAAAAAAAATTACCTCATTAAGATAATTCTAATCTATCCATTTGTTCCCGGCACTGAAATTGTTTTGGCATTTCAACTGCATGAGCATTGCAAGAACGTTAAAAAGAATTACATGACACAGTTGTTGATGGTCACTCACTTTTAACGTAGGTCTACGTTCCTCCCATTGGGTCTCAGCAAGGAAATTGATTCACACGCCAAAACGACACAAAAAAACGTTGTATGGGAGATCCTCTCTATCTCGGTAACTACATATGTTAAAAACATAAGTAATGTCTTGTTTTAGAGATAAAGGGTAACAACAGAAGTTACAAAAAAATTGAAAATCAGAATTGTAGTTCAGCGACTACTGAGTCGCAAAGTTGGGCAAAAATAAGCATAAATTGGTGACGCGGTCCTCTATATCTCGGTAACTACATATGTTAAAAACATAACTAATGTGTTATTTTAGAGATAAAGGGTAAAAACAGGAGTTACAAAAACAATTAGTTAAACTTAAAAACTTACGAGAAACAAAAGAGCCCCGCGAGTAAAGTAATCCTACACTTTTAACATCAGCAGCTGTTTGAAAAGACAGCCTGCCGTCATTTTTTTACATAAATTTTAACCAGATGTACCATAAATAAAACATATATTTTGTTAAAATTAAAGACAATAAAAATTCCATCTGTAATTCATTTTGAAACCTAGGTAATAAGTGATAAGTATTATGCAAATAACTTTTTACATATTTCATATTTGAATTAGTATGTTATTTTTATATTGTTTTATAATACACAGTCCAGTCACATTAATGTGACCACCACCTACCTTCAACGTCAACGTGAAATAACCAATCACAGCAGGCAGGTGGCAGCAGAGTGCAGTGGAGTGTATATAAAGGATGTCCTAGGGCATCGGAAAGCATTTCAATCGTTGGCGTAATGCAGAAACGTAGCGATTTATCCGACGTCCAAAAGGGCATGATTATTGGCTTTCGGGCCAAGGGTGGAAGCATTTCGGAAACGGCTAATTTTGTGAACTGTTCCTTGTGCCGCCGTGGTAAAAGTATACCGTGCATGGCAATATGGCACTATCCAAAATCAGCGGCGTGGCACATGTGGTGCACCACGGGCTATAGATGACAGAGGCGAACGAAGGCTACGGAGATGCTTTCGGGCGAATAGACAAGCAACTGACCGCCCAGATGAACCAAGGGGCTACCAAGAGTGTATCCTCAACAACGGTTCAGCGAACGTTGCTGCGCATGGGCCTCCGCCCTACATGCGAATTATTTTTCCTCAGAATGATGGAATCTGCCAGCAGGACAATGCGAGGTGTCATACAGCTCGCAGTGTATGTGCGTGGTTCGAAGAGCACCAGGATGAGTTTACCGTACTCCCCTGGCCAGCAAACTCACCGGATTTAAATCCAATCGAGAATCTGTGGGACCACCTCGATCGGGTTGTTCGCTCCATGGATCCTCAACCGCGTAATCTAGCGCAGCTGGCCACGGCACTGGAGTCGGCATGGCTCAACATCCCAGTGAACACCTTCAGAAACCTAATTGACTCTCTTCCTGCACGTCTCGCAGCGGTCCGCTCTGCCAAAGGTGGCTATTCTGGCTTTTGGCAGGTGATCACATTAATGTGACTGGACTGTGTATATTTTAATTTATTATTTTATGCTGTTTTATTTTTTAATTCATAATAACATTATTTTTTCCCTCATAGGTATTATATGGCCTGTGGAGGCAATGCCATACTACTTGAGGCAGTTCAGTTACTGCCTTCCATTGACTTTAATAGCTAACAGCATGAGATCTATCCTATCTCGAGGCTGGACCATAACAGACAATGGAATCTATGACGGATTTCTTGTGTGCCTCGCCTGGATATTCCCAATAATTTTGATAGCGAGTTTGTTCTTCAAATACAAAAAGTGACCAAAGCTTTTTTCTGAACTCTTCAATGAAAAAATTACTGTGATTTAACCCATGACATCCAAAGATACTGTGATCTAAGATTTCATCTCCGCCCAAAGAAAAAATAAAAATGTAAAAAAAGAGGAATCTCTGAATTGATGTATATTTTGATACTTTAGATATTACAATGCAACTTGATTATATTATCTGGTCTTTTAGTTTATCACTGTTTCAGTTAATTTTTACAGGTCTTTTGCATGGCCATAGAAATTTTGTTCAGAAACAGGAGTTTACTGAAACGTACGCTAGTATTACATCTGTATGCTTTTTATGAAAAAATAAAAAATCAAACAAGTATACAGACACAACACATCACGAAAAACAACAAACTGCAGCTCTTTAGGTGCATACATGTGACTCTGAATGAAAATGAAAATAAAATTTTGCTGCAACTTTTCATTTATAAAATATTTCAAGGCTATTATTTTCATAATGACGATTTCATTTGTTTTTCTCAAAACTTCTAGATACCAAGATCAGTTTCATGCATTGTATTTGCCAGGTGCCAACAAAAAGCACCATTTTCAAAATGAAGGGCTCCTCGACCTAGAAATATCTTCTTAATCGCACTGTTTTGTGTGGCAAAACACACGTGTTTAGTTAATGTTCTTATTACCTACTGATAATAACATTACATATTTACATTAAACTACATATTTACGTAACCAATAATTTTCCAATATAAATTTCATTGAATGTGAACATATATTCATTTCTCTTGAATAAATTTCAATGGTAATGAGGAACTAAATGCGGCTTTTAAGTTTCAAATGTTTGTAGATCCCTTATTATATTTATTAATTTTTTGAAACGGCTCTAAAATTCATTATTCTAAAATTTGTTGCTATTCGGTGGGCAGTTGTGGACATAAAATCCACTTTTCTAGAAGTTAATGTATTGATATCAATGCCTTAGCTTCTGATATAAGTATGTTGTAATACATTTTTACTTTCTCTTATACAAAGCGAAAGTTTTGTAATCGTCAAAAAATTCGAACTCCAGATTTTGAGGAATCTCCACGTTTTAGACCTCACTGAGTCCGAAAAACACAATTTTGGAATTATGTTTGTCTTTGTGTCTGTCTGTCTGTGAACACGATAGCTCAAAGACTATTTAGAGCTACATGGATGAAATTTGGTATGTGATCTTTACACATAACTTGTAGGTTTCTATCAACGACATTCAGAAACTGTGCATTTCTTTTGTAATCAGCTGACAGAAAATAAGGACTTATAGAAAACAAAGATTATTATAATGACGTTTTTCAATTTTTAAAATCAAAGAACTCAAATTATACACATTTTTCAATATTTTCTATACGTTACATTAATGAAGGATCAATAATCGAGAAATTCTACTTCATCATTAATTACGCATTCTTTTTAACCTCTTCATATTATGATGTAATGCACATTTATTTTAAAAGACGCTAAATGAACATTGCATTAAATGGTATTTATATTACGTTTAATTATGTTTTTGTTGTGCTGAATACACTGAAATGTCTTGAAAAATAACTATTCTTCACGATAGCTGCATAGTATGGCGACTAATTTGTTGAAGTCAGTCCCAGAAACAGAAGTACAAGTTAAAAAAATTAGCAAAAGTATTGCAAATTGACCTAAAAAAGGGTTACTTTTTAAAATAATTTAACAGCTACCTTTATAATAAAAATCTTCACAACATAAATAATTTAAGATTAGTTTTAAGAAAACTGAAAATTGTGTCGACAGATTAATATCACTATGCTATTCAAAGTACATTCTAAAATGTGATTTCCATATATAAATGATACTATCAGCAACATTTCGTAATGCTGCGTGTCAGATGCGTCTATATTAAATATGGCGTTTTCTGCTATTTATTTATTTCGCGTTATTTTTTACAGTTGACTTGCATTCATTTCATCCTTGTGAAAACAATAAGCTATTTCGTAAGAAAAAAAATTTTAAAAAGTTTTTTTTTCTTCACCAAACTGACGAAAAGTTAATAACATTTTGAAGAATTTCACCATATTTTTAAACATTTGCTTAAACATATACTGAAGACTACAAAGCTTTTGGAGTCTGGTAGTGGCATTTTTGCAGCTTTATTTTGACGGCTGATTTTAGGAAAGAATATTAATCAACTCGTCTTTTCATCAAAAAAGAACTTAAAAATCTTTAAAGTTAAAAAAAAGAGAAAGAGAGAGCAGCGCGAACATTATACACAAAAACATTGCGCGGAAGGAAACCATAATATACTCACATATTTTATGATGATGACTGGCTTCCGGCGACATGACGGTGAAAAGAAATACTTACATGGCCCTTGCTAAGAACAGATACACAGATGTTAGCTTCAAAACAGCTTAAATACATTTAACTTTTTTAAACTTAGACACTGAAATTTATAATATACACTATTCCCAGAAGCAATTAACACCTGACAGGCAAAAGACCCCCTGAAAATTTGCTTAATTTGTTTAAGCAAATTCCCTTTCTTTATTTGCTGTTACAAGAAGGCAAAAAAGTTATAAATATAATTGAATTGGGATGGGTGGGTTTCCTTTCACTTTTATAATAAAAATGCAATTTCAATTATTTAATTTTTTGTCAAAAGAAAATGTTAAATTAAATTTACGAAATTTTAAGAAGAAAATTTCCATGCAAGTGCATGGAGTCTGGAATATTTCTTTCTAAAGACGAATTGAAAATTCAACCAAAATTACTGCTTTTGGCTTGATCGAGAATTTTAATATCGTCTGCTAAAGTGTGCCCGAGTGGCTGAAAGATAATATAATCAAGTCAAATAGCTATTATTATCTAAATATATTGAGCAGATACATATTATTGTAACATTTACTTGGACTCTAGAATTTTAAAACTTTTAATATTTTTCAGACATTCGGAAATCTAAAATACAAAATATACTGTCAGATACATATCAAAAATATACTTGAAACTCATATATTTTAAGTTTGAAAGATAGAATTGTTTTATATTATTGCAAGTGAACAACTGCATTCTCTATTCAAAATAAATTGAGACCAATAGAATAAAAATTTATACATAACTGCAAAATTAAAAATTGACACAAAAATTATCTTAAGGGATGGATTCTAAAACACACCAAAGACAGTCAAATTCAAGCAAACATTTAATTAACCATGAATTTTAAATTAATAAAGCGATGTTTCAAATATTATCATAATTCATTTGATTAAAAAAAAGCAAATTGTTATTGTGAAACAGAATCATTTGAGAGTCATTAGAAAGCAAACGGGCAGTTTGATACAATAAATTGACTTCGGGCCACATTGATTCTCGTCTTCTGTGTGTATCAATGTGCCTTAACAGCAACTACTTTGCAAAATCGTCTTCAGAAATGAAAAAAAAAGAACGTAAAAATGAACTATTTAAGAGAAACACGCAATTAAGTATTTGTTTAAACAATGAAAACTGTTTGAATTTCTTTGCAAAAATGAAAAGTATTGTTTTAAATTAAATTTAAAATATTTTTTTACGAATTTATTAAAATTGGAGAAAAAAATGTACAGAAACTTAATTAATATCATGAAAAAGATAATTTTTTGCATTTTCAGATGGGGCAAAAATTATTTTTGTGCTATATTATTTTCGTAAGTTATCAAAGAAGAACGTGAAAATTTTCCTTAATTTTTATTTAATTAAAATTTCCAGAAACGGCTTCGAGGTACACATTCCCTCCCTCCAAGGTATTTTTACACACACAGTTCTCCTTTATTATTTGCAGAGATAAATTATTTTCTGAGGCAATATTGTTTCATTTTTCCAGCCTCATTAAAAATGTTGAATTTTGATTAAAATAAAAGTTTGTTACTTTGTTACACTTTTTGTTACTTTGATAAACTTTTTGTTACTTTGATAAACTTTTTGTTACTTTGTTAAACTTTTAATCTTTGATTTGAATACAAAGTTTACTGATAAAACAAAATTTGTTTTGATCCAACGCATATTAACCATAATTATTTTCGATATTTCCGTGTGATCAATGTACCCTTAGTATGGGGCAGATTGATACAAATCAATTTTTGGAGAAAAAAAAGTGTAATAAGTATTTTATTACGTCATTCATGACCAAAACTCGACTGAAATCCTATATTAGATTCACAAATTTATAAATTTAGTGTATTAGTTATTAATACCCTTTGTAAAATAAATTTCTAGGTTTCCAATAAAAAATGTATCAATGTCCCCTCATTCCCCTACCCCTAACTGGTTCCCCGGCTACCCCCAGGGGTACACGTACCACAGGTTGGGAACCTCTGCTCTAAGCGTTTAGCTATTTTGATCTTATAGCCAGTGGCGGCTCGTGAGCTCAGAAACGAGGAGGGTTGCAAAAAAATGTTTATCAAGAGAATACAATTTTAAAGGCTACTTTATTTCCAAGTAAGCCAAATTTTTTAATTCCAAATCCAGATGTGAAATTTCCTGCTTTTCAAACAAAGTAAATAACCAGCATGTGGCATTTTCTATTAGTTTTACTAACAAAAATTAAAGTGAATATTGATCTGACGATTCCTCTGACGAAAAATAATAATAATAATCGGAACTCCATATATACACTTCCCTCCTTGCCCAGTTCACTCGATAACACTCTTTCAAAAATGAATATCAAATAACTCATATACAGAAAATTTATTTTTAAGCTAAAACATAGTAAATACTTTTTTACTGAAATACTCTAAAAATTTGAAAGTTTTAGAATAGTATTATTTTCTTGAATCTATCGTCGCAACACGAACCGAAACTCATAAGCAGCCAATGAGATAGCAACTTGTGTGAGAGTGGGGAAAAAAATAAAAATATATTAAAAAGAGCATCTTTTCTTTTGTTCAGTTGGCTCCGTGCCAGTCAGAGCTGTGTTAAACCCGTCCCAGAGCCCGTCTAAGGTAAAGGCAGAAAGGGTTGCTTTCTCTCTCCGGAGTTTCTGCGCTGTGAATGGATTTCGGAGCGGCAGAGTATTTCGCACCTCAGACCTGCGTCTCTCTTCATTTGGATTCATTTTATGCCTTTTTTCAATTTTTCTTACTTTTTTGCATTTTCGTAAGTCATTGAACTCTGAGAGTGGAAAAGTAAGCGAATAAGATTCAAAACGAAAAATACAAGTTTAAAAAATAATTTCAGGGGGGCGCTGCAGCTTTAATGGACGAGCCGCCACTGCTTATAGCTTTAAAATCTTAAAAAAACTGGCTTTTCAAGTGAATAATTGGATCTTTATTGCGTTTAATTAAGTCTCTGAAATCTTAAGAATATTTTGTCTGTGGTACTTTAAAGAAAATATACACATAAACATGAATTATCCGTTTTCGAACTCAATATGATAAATGGAAAAATACGGCTCAATCGCTTAGAGGGTTTTAAGATGGTCTAAAACTATCTCTTTGTTTTTTAATCTACAATGAATAAAATTTAAAGTTTAAATTGTGCTTTTATTTGGTATTTTCTAATTTTTAATCATGAACTTGGGAGAAACTTTGTATTCTGTATATTTTCTGTTTTAAATAATTGGGTTAAAAGCTGGTGTAGACAGAAAAAAATGGACTTTTCATAGTCATTCCTTTCGATTTTAAAAGGTTTGCATTTAGTGACCAGAATCCATTCGCGTTTATTGTACAGTAACCCTCCAATTTAAGTAATCTCTAAATTCATTTGGCTACTATTTGGAGCGCCAAGTGCAAATAAAATCTATCTTTTTTTACATAAAGCATGGGATGCCTTTTTTTATTAACATTATCTTCATCTATTAGTATATTTCAATGAAGAGTTAAAAAATGGCATCGATTTTTAAAATGAAGAAATAGAAATAAACATTCTTCATTTAGGTTTATATATCGCTACGGGGACTGTGAAAAAAGCAATCATGAGAGCCATTCAGTAAAAAAGAGGATTTTATTTGAGATAAACATCCATTTGAAATGCAATAGCCAAAAAGTTTGCCTTTTCAAAGCACCCTTCAGACAACAGTAAAAGCAAGGCTTTAAATATTAATTGATGGCTTCAAACAAGTACCGAATGTGGAGATCTCCGCCGGAAAATGCATCACGCCTGAAATCAAACAGGTGCACCAAAAATTCCAAATACCCAAATTAAATAAAACAGGGAACTTATCCAAATAGTAACAGACAGAAACAAATTTCAACGAATTTTTAACAGATGCTTGAACATGTTTAATTAGAAGCAAATTTATTTATTTCCAGCTTTAAGCAAAGGAGATCAATTTAAACACTTTGGGATCAATCTTAGAAACCAATTCTTGTCTTCAAGGGTTTTAAATATTGAAGTTATTCATCCTTATTCCACCGTTATTCAGAATCATGAAGCCGCCGTTATTGAGCCTCATTTCAATGCCGCCGTTACTGAGCCTCATTTCAATGCCGCCGTTATTCACCATCGTAGTGCGGCCGATATTTACCATCACATTGCCGCCGTTATTAAGCCTCCTAAAGCCGCCATTATTAAACCTCATATTGATGCCGCCGTTATTAAGCCTTATATTGATGCCGCCGTTATTAAGCCTTACATTATTTGTGACAAATCTCATTCCAGGCAAAGCCTGTAACTCTTCGAAAATTATCTGCCTTTGATTATTTGAGGGAGGTCTAGCATTTTGAGGAGGCGCTGTCTTTTGGCGACATACAGGGCATCTTCTGTCCTCTATCAACCACGCGTCGATGCATGCCTGATGGAATGCGTGAGAGCAGGGAAGACTCTTCATTTTATTTCTTCGAGTTGATTCCAGGCAAATAGAGCATTCATATCCAGTTGAGGTGTCTACGCTGGGAGGCCGACCTTCTCCACTGGTGCCTGGATCCTGTACAGATGAGTCGTTTTTGACATTCTTAGCAGAGCCAGTGCGAGGAGATTGTCCACGGCGTTTCTTCTGCTTGTGCGACTCTGTTTCTGGTACCACTGAAGATGGCGCTCTCGCAACAGTAGCGTCTGAAGAATGTTTGCGTTTTACAGCGCTTTCCATGGTTTCCTGAAAACAAAAAATGTAACTTATAAATGGAAATATATCTGAAATACGGAATGGAATGGATCTTTTCCAAGTAGTAAATTGGATAATCGGTTACCGAGCATCAATTCCTTCAAAGATAATGCTTATTATTCGAATTGCTGGCATACTGATTTTGAATTCATCAAACATTCTTAAGGGAATTTTATTAATCCGCTCCTAGACCCATAAAGTAATTTTAAAAAAACTAGCAGATCAGTGAAAATTTTTCGCTCGTTCAACTTTTCCCTTGTGCGTCCTTCGATTTTTGCGCACTCTTCATTTTTTGGGCATATTGCAGCTTTGTTGATAAAGTCGTTGGCGCAATTTTAGTGGCATTGTTTTTATTTTTCTTTTAACTTAAATTTTAAACTAACATTGCGTTTTATGATATGTCAGAAATCGTAAAGAAATCGTATCCATAATATCTTATTCATTGTTGTAGGCTTTGCATAGTTGAAAAAAAGGGATGCTGGTGCCAGAAACACTATATAGGATTTCGTCCATGGAACTAATAGAAGGCTTTGTCACGTCACAATCCGTTTGAAAAAGCTATGCACTACAATAAATCATTGGCAGAATGTCTTGCACTCACTTTCTTTCAATGTCTATTTTTAATATGATAATAATATGATATATAATAATATGATAAAATAAATTATTAATATAATAGCCCAGATCTGTCTCTCACTAATCCGGTAACGCTCTGACGTCATCAACAATAAAATTCGCGCCATAGCACTGCGAGACGTTAAACAGCATTATTTCATTGTTAGAGCAACTAAATTTCAGTAATTTTAAATTTAAAAAAGTAATTGTCGTTATAATTTCAAATTTAATAGCTCTAAAATAGTGAAATAAAATTTTCTATCGATTCATATAAAATGAATCTCGCTATGATCAATAGTTCCCGAGAAATGTTAAATTATATTAATCATATATTTCAAATTAATTTCCGTTTTTTAATAAAAAGTAGTAAATCACGTCAATGGCATATAATGCGCGTAATATAGTTTGGACGCCGCGATACATCTGATTATTTATTGCAATCGTGATGATATAATTTAATAATATTTTTTGGCAACGTTTAACAAGCAGAGAAGCGCTTTGTTTTGATTAGAATTCCGAAAAAGAATTCCTTTGAAATTTTATATTTTGACTTACGTTTTACAACCTGAAAATTTCATGGTTACTGAATTATTATGTACATATTTTGTTTATATTTTTTACTATAATTTAATACTTTACAATCATGAATTAGTTTACTATATTTTTTAAGATGAATACCGACGAAGAACCCAGCGCAAAAAGACGGCGGATGACAAGGGAAGGAAAGCAAGATGGTTAGCGAGGTATATATATATATATTTAAACACGTCAAATTTGACGGAAATCTCCCGAATGAAGAGGCAATTTGCACCCCTCACACTATGACGGGTGATTTTCTAGTATGATAATAATAAGATAACGTAAATCGTGTAGCGAGGGGCGTTCAAGGAGTGTGTAAATATATCGGCCACCAGTCTTAGGGGGTGCCATGTAGACAATACAATAATGAATTTATGCCTCGGGGGCGAAAACTTACCATGTCCCGGACGCCATTTACCATTACTAAGCCACTGATGGGCTGGTGAGACTGGGGGAGTGAACAAATTATATTATTCCCAGTGTGCCACTCACCCTTGCTACACCACTGGCTAACCTGGCTTTAAAGCAGCCCTTACACTGGCAGAACTGCTGCCTGCAGTAGAAAGGCCCACGACCCAATCAGGATCACGTGATCAGTTTACAAATGGCTCATTTTTATTTCACAAATTCGGCAAGCAATCCCATTTTTTTTTTTTTTTAAAAAACTCGTTTGTACGTAATAACATCGTTTTGGCATTCAAACTTGGCGACCCTGACTCATCTCCGCGTTTTACGTTGGAACTGAAAGGACATTTCCCGTTTTTCAGAGAAAACATTTAACCAAAATATGAAAGGAATCGTCGAAGAAATTTTTTGTACTCTTTTCCAAAATAATAAAGAAAGTATTGAGTGAAAATGAAAAAAAAAAGTGGGGAATGCATAACGAAATTCAAAAATACATTACATAGAGTAAAGCTGCGATTAACCGTCACCGTCCGGCCCAGGGCTGTGACGGATAACAGAATCTCTTAATACATATGTACAGTCACGTGATTTCACTGCTGGCTTTGAACGAAAATGAAAATAAAAATCCTTCAGAAGTAAATAATACATATATATTATAGTTAATTTTACGAAACGATTAATATAAACTTCATTAATATAAACAGAATAGCTTTGATATACGGCATCACTGGCGATATTTTGTAATTTCGGCGACTTTTTTTATTGTGTAAACAAACATGGCGTCGGTTGTGTTGCCTAAACAAACATGGCGACTGTTTTATTGGATATTGTTCTCTTGCGAACGCGTTCCGGACAAATTTTTTAAACTTAAAAAAACATAATCGGCTTCGCTTTCAGTAAAGCGGGAAACTCGTAGATTCGCTTTTTTATTCAATGTTACGAATCCAACTTATTTTTTTACATCCGACTTGGAAAATGGCGTCTTTCGGCGCCGAACGTAAAAAGTCGCCGAAATCACAAAATATCGCCAGGGAAGCCGTATATCAAAGCTGCACCATATAAACAATTAATAATAGCAGTAATTTACAAAAATGACGGATTAGATTTTGTTTTTACACGATGACGGATAAGAGAAACTGATGGTTTATCGACGTTTTACAGTAATTAAATTTTCAAATTCGATGACAAGGCCGAAATTATTGCCAGCAGGGTTGAAATCTAGAAGTTGGTCCACACTCTTAAAATGGCGCGAAGTCGCCAAAGCTAATACAAGTATTACCTGCATTTAGCTTTGGCGACCTGGCGTCAATGAAATGCAGCGGTAAACGTCTTGCTTTGGCGACTTCGCGCCATTTTAAGAGTGTGTACCAACTTCTAGATTTCAACATCATAATTAATGTAGACTAAGGAAAGAAAACTAAGGAAATTAAAACTTGCATCTTTCAAATGAGTTGAACGTCTATATCGTTGCTGGTAGCCATACATCAAAGCTCAGAAACAAGCTAGACACTGACAGCTGTTTTGAGACAGTCTACGCTCATAGTGTCGTACGATATCCGATTTAAGATTATTTATTAACCAACCATTAAAAACTCGTCAAAAGTAATGCAAAAAAAGTTCCGTGATAACCGCATTAGGCAAATAATCGTCCAATAGAAATTCCATTTTATCAATATATGAATTTATTTAAATTGTTTAACAAATAAATATTTTGATTGTTTCAAGCAGAGGAAAACATTTTTCGGATGAAATCTAGAAGTTGGTACACACTCTTAAAATGGCGCCAAGTCGCCAAAGCTAATGCAAGTATTGCTTGCATTTAGCTTTGGCAACTTGGCGCCAATGAAATGTAGTGGTCAACGTCTTGCTTTGGCGATTTGGCTGCGTTTTAAGAGTGTGTACCAACTTCTAGATTTCAACCCATTTTTTTATGAAATTAAAAAAATATATCGATGAGATAATGTTTATTGCAGAAAGCGGTAAAATTTAAGAACACTATGCGACCTCGTAGCCAAGATTGACATAATCGCGCCAACCATTAAGCTCACACTGATCTGAATAGCTGTAAAAGACTTATTTTCTTGCCCTTAAGAATTCTCTGTTTTCCGAATTGACAATATTTGAGTCGTGAGTAATGATATGGCAAATTTAAGTACGTCCAGTTATTTCATTGATACTTCGAATTAATATAATCCGAAAAAAGATACGCTCAAACAATTAAGCATTAAATTTATAATATTATTATGCAAATCAAAATTATGAAAATTTAAATTACAACTCTAAAATAATAAATTATTCACTCTATGTAAAGTTTATAAAAGAAATCGATTAAATTCTAATCTTACCTTTTAAGGCTGCACTGAGATCCTCTTAAGGCAATGAATCTTTAAAAAATGTATTATAAATTTTATCTCGAAAGTTTCAAAAAGGAAGTCAATGCCAGAATAAAAATAAGATGTCTTTCATGTCATTTTTTGTAATAAGTGGAGAGAGAGGAGTTGAGACAAAATACGTATTATAATCACTGAAAAAAAATTGATAGTTACAATCACAGAGAAATGCAATGTATTATTTATTAGCCAATTACAATCGCGAACTCATCCAACGTCCATCTCTACTATGTTAGTTAAGAAAAAGCAAAACATATACAAATTCATATCTTTTGTACACCGAGAAAAAAAATATCAAATCCCAGTGTTTACTTTCTCTTATACGATGTATTCAAAGAGAAAGTATTGTTATACACTGTTGAGCAAAACTTAATGAACATTGGTAAGATTGGTATAAAATGGGTACAAAAAACGCGTTATTTAACTATAGGATTTGCCAACATCTATAGCAAACAACTGATTACGTGATTACACTTTCCAAACGTAAATATGTAGACTGAATATTAGCTGAACTTTTCAGGATTATAATATGTGTATAACGAATCCTGAAAAGTCCCCTAATTTCTCTTGTGAGCTTCATTCCAAAATGGCGGATCCAAGATGGCCGCCGAGATCTTTTGTCTGAAGTGATGTTTTTCCCCATATTCCGCCAAAACCCATCATTTTCCAATTCTTAAAAACTTATGAACTCTGTAATGATAGCTGTTTCAATTTATACCTAGATTTACCCAATGAAATAATTGCAAATTAACGGAAAATTGATTTATTTGACGTCAAAAAGGGAAATTTTCCTGTTTCAGAATTCATTGCTGATATGTTCCGCCTCATAATATTAAAACTATCGACAAATCAAAAGAGTGATTTGAATACTTTTTCAGTCCTAAATGAGGGGACTGTTTTTTTTTTTTTTTAAATGTTTGAAAATCAGCTGAAATGGCTGCTAAATTTTCTGAAAGAGTCGTGTGATCACAAAGTTCAAATTTTTGTTTACAGTTAGTACTTCATAGGTAACTATGGATATTTCTAAGTTACATTTAGATATGATAATTCTGTCTGAGGTAGCTTTCCATACTACAAAACACAAATTAAATTATAAAAATATTCCCTCCCCCGTCCATTTCACCCCAAGGGATTTTCCACCTATGTACTTAACTAAAAATACTCCTACCTTCACAACAGAGTCACTTTTTTATTTATTTTTTAGATATCTCATCTAAAATGGAGAATACGCATAAGAAAGAAGAAGGGAAAGTTTGTGTTAAAGGGGAGGAGGGCTGCGCGCGTATTACCCTATATGGAGGGGAGTAGCGGCTGGATCGCATTCCATATATGTCACGTGCCATCTTCTTGAAAGCGCGAGTCTCGTTGTTTAATTTTCCCTTGCATTTTACTTATTACATGCCGTTTGCAAAATGGATGGTGACCCATCGTGTGTGATTTGTGGCAATAGATTGAGTGTTGGTAGCACAGCTACAGTGACAAAGGGTCTTCAAACCCTTATAAACGCTCAGTGGCGTACCTACATTAAATGGCGCCCAGGGAAAATACCGAAACTGCGTCCCCCCTTTTCTTTCTTTTGAAATGTTTTCCTAATTTTCTTTTAGGAAACTTTATGCCGGAGAGTGCAAAAATTAAAAGTGGAAATAAATTTAAAAATTAACATTTAAAACATTTTTGAGATGATAGGATTTGCAATTTTTTTTTAACGAAATTTAGCTAAATTTTCACAGGAAACTTGGTGCATTCTAACTTTAATTCTTTAAATATGGCTGAAATTAGAAAATCAGTTTGGAAGTTTTTTTGTAAGAAACTTTTCATATATTAGAAAAATATAAATAAAAGGTGCATTCCATTTGTCTCGTATTTGAAAAATAATATAAAATATGTAAAAATATCTTAATCAATCGGAAAAAAACCCAACACATATGCGAATAAAAATAAAAAAATTATATACATTACTTGTTTGCCCATAGACAGTATATAAAAACTCTAAACATTGAAGTAAATTTTTTGCTAACACAGTTAAAATCGTACAAAAGCTTTAGAGACTAATAAAGTTAATAATATTCATAATATAATTCATCATATAATTCCACCCATATCTTTAAATATATTAATCAAAATTTTCAATTAGTTATGTTTAATAATGTTTTATCTAGAATCTTATCAATCTACTCTATTAAAATTCGAAGGTAAACAAACGTATGTATGTATGTATGTATGTCCTTCTATCTTCTCACGAACCGCCGAACGGAGAAGCGCGCGGAAGGTACCAAAAGATGGGGAATAATCCAGGGAAGCCATTTCGGCCATTTAAATTTCGAAATTTTAATTAGTGAAAAAGATATTAATTAAAAACTAACTGACAACAATGCTTTTCATTGTTTGGGATACTTTATAACAATACTTTTCATTGTTACAGCGCAATTCAAAATTTATTTTATTGTTGAAGTCGTTTACTTTAAAGAACATTGTTACAACAACAATAAAAAAGTGACGCTGACAGAAATAAAAAAATGTATTGTTGAAAGTGTATAAATTCTTTTTTTAATCCCGTGATATAACGTCCAAAAAATCATTTTAACGAAATTAAAAGGGGTGTATTATTTCTGTAAAGTTATGTGCCGAAAGATATAGATTAGTTATGTTAGTGATTTTAATCATTATCCATTGATTTGATAAAGTTTAAATATTTGTGGAAGCTTCTATTTTAAGCTGATATTTGGAAGTTACTATTTTTGCTTTGTTCAATTCTCGCTTTTTCCGATGCCTAAAAGAAAAAGAGGAATTACAGGGGGTGCTGCCAGTAGACGGGAGGCAATTATAAAACGTGAAAGGAGAGTTGTTGAAACTGAAGAAGAAAGAAGCCGCCGATTGTCCAACTATGGCACAACGTGGCCAGGACAGAAGAGCGGAAGAAACAGAAGAACAAAGAAATAGCCGATTGGCAGTAATGGCACAACGTGGCCAGAGAAGAAGAGCCGAAGAAACAGACGAACAAAGAAATAGCCGATTGTCAGCCATGGTACAACATACAAGAGAACGCCGTCTGAATGTTATTGAAGGACAAAATAACCATCAGATACAAACTTTTTATGCAGCTAGAACTGTTCTTTACCCTATTGTTGAAGAACACAACTGTGGAGAAATGGACAATCTCTGTCTGAAATGCGGAGGGTTGTATTTCCGGGATGAAAAGAATACCAGAGGAATTTACACTCATTGTTGTCATAATGGAAATATAATTGAGCAGGCTTCAGTTTATCCAGTGAGAATGAAAGGATTGATGGATGGCTCCGGTGAATTATCAGTGCATTTCAAAATAACATAAGGTCGTACCAGTGCTTCAATGGGTGCACAGATTGTACCGTCTACAGGGAGAGGAGCGTATTGCTTCAGAATTCATGGCCAAATTTATCACAGGACCTCTCATCTACACCCAGCTGAAGCAGGAGGTGAAAACACTAATACAACACACTTCAACAATATTATAACACACATTAGGCATGTGTCACGTGACCTCAGGTATTATTCGATTTAGCCCGTGCAACGCCGGGCCATACAGCTAGTAACAAAATTAAAATTCATTGCATGAAATTAGGGGATAAGCTATTTCAGCGGAAAAAATGTTGATTCAAATATGAATTAAAATTACAACGTTATTAATTTAACTATGACATGTAAAATCATACTTCTTTCTTATTTTAGCAGACATTATTGATGTGCATAAAAAACGATATATTATTTCTGAAAAAATTTTGAAGACTTTAGAGTATCCGAAATGTTATAAATTAACCTTTCTGGCTTTTAATAAAGCAGAAGTGTTTATAATTACAATACTTTAGTACTTAAATGTTTGTACATGTACTTAACATAAGGACTACAAACAAAAAAAAATGACTGCCATATTTACATATTTAAAAAATTATTTTATATTGACTATTGGTAATTTAATGATTTGATAGTCAAGGCATATTTTATTGTGTTTTTTAAGAATAAAATTAATTGGTGACAACAGCTTAACTCAGCGAGGAAACAAAACGATTCAGATTACGGCAGGAATTGAATTTCTCTTCTTGATGTATTTGATCTCGTTAATTATTAAAGGAACTGCTTTCATTTAACTTGATTTAAACGTCAATACGGACTGATAATTATTACCAGGAATTGTAAAATTTGATGCGGTCTTTTCTCTCTCTCGGTATTTTTTGTTTGTTTGCTTTTAGCAGAACAACAGCATCTAGGTTTTGAGAAATAAAATCTAAAATAAACACAATCGCATTTTTCTCATACAAATTATGCAAATATTCTGTACTAAAAACAATGTCAAGATAGCGAGCTTACGTCTTTTAAAGTTGGTAGAGCACTCTTAAACTGCGCGAAAAATATGGATTAATATTTTCCATTCTTCACTCTCTGCTGAATGAAAATAAGAATGACACTTTTGAAAAAATTATCACCCATTTCCGAAGAAACTGCTATCAGCCAGTATGAATCAGGCATAACGTGTAAAACCATAGAAACCCTGCTGAGATAATCACCCTTAACCATCTTTTCTTATTTCCGGGTTGTAAAAATGACTGTGTCGTTAAGATTTTCCCACACTTTTTTGAAACCATTTCAATTTTTAAGAATCTTGGGAAAAAGAGCTTCAAAAAACCTACTTTTCTTTTAAATACAACAAACTGATTCCTTAATTTTGCGCCCCCTGGAAATTGCGCCCAGGGCACGTGCCCCACATATCCCACCCTAGTTACGCCACTGTAAACGCTATTATAACCCTGACATGTAGGACTATACATGTAGAGTGCAGGACATGTTACACCAGACCATCTGTGAAGGCAATTTTACATCAAGATGATAAAATTTCTGAAAACAGAACTTCAAGGAGAGCAGAAGATTCAGCTTTTGACTTCCAAAACCATTGTTTGTTTCGCTGTGAGGAGGCGTCAGCTAAGGTAGGAACAGAAAAAAAACACAGAAGTACAGAAAAATGGTTCATCACGTTGAGACCTTCGTCATGCTTATTCCAAAGTTCTAAGAGCTCATTTTCTGACTTTCGTAGTTTTATATGGGAAACTTCTCGAAAATTACCTACAAAAGTTGAATGAAGAAACCAAATGCATTATCAGAGACTCTATTCATGAACTTACGGCAACAAATAAGAGAAGTATTGAAGATCTTAAGGAAAATACCCATATTAAACAACTGCTCGAATTGTTGAAAAAATGGCCGGACATGGGAATTTTTCAAGAACTGCCCGGTTCTGGTTGCAGTATATTGGACAGGTAAAATTTATCTTTCTTTATATTAAAGGAGATAGAGTTAGGGACTGTGAATTGCATTTGTATTGTATTAAATCAATGATGCCTTACTTTCACGCAGTAGGCCACATTTTTTATGTCACACGTTCAGCAAATAGAAGAGTTGAAGGAAAAAATGGACAGCAGTGAATATAAAAAAATTTAGTGAATTTTATTTTACTATTCGCAGGAAAGACAGAGTATGGAGTGGAGTGGCACCAGATACGATATTAGAACAGTGTCTTATGAGATCCATGAAAATAGCAGGAGGAGTAACACAAGGCCGAGGAATGGCAGATACTTTATCAAGATGGGTTTCTTCGTGTCCATAAACATGAAAGTATCGGAAGTCTTGAAGGATTTTTGTGAAAAAAGTTTTGTATCCTCAGAGCAACATGTTGAATTCCGGCCTTCCAGAGAATCTCGAGTTGATTCTGATTTGGTAAAGTTATACAATTGGCTACAGCTTCACAATCCTCTCAATGTTAGTTGTCCTAAACACTTATTAATTAATATAGCTAGTGGGTTGGTTGCTGATGATAAAACGAATTGTGGCAATGCTAGAGATGTTGAAGAAAAATTACTGTCTTCGATTGCAGGAGGTTCCTTTTGGGAAGTTAAACTTCAGAGGGAAAAGAGAGTTACCCCAATATCTGCCACAAGTAATACATTAATAATAAGGAATGAAAGTGTGGAATTCAATCCTCTGCAGCTATTTGCCAGGATTGCTGCTGTGCAGTTCAACATTCCTCAACTTGATCTCCAGAAGGTCATTGAAATTGGAGAAGTATTGCTGAAACACCTTTTTGGAGGAAAACAAATTAATTCTCTAGATGAACTACAATGCATGCGTTAAAATAAGGAAGCAACTAAAACCCATTCTTCAAAATTTAACCTGGTAACACTTCCACCAACAAGTGCAACAGCTTCACAGTATTCACTTCGTGTTTATCTCCAAGTCCAACACTGGTTGAGGAATAAGCTGGATCCAACTGAATTGGAATGATTCATGACGGGTGATAGATTGAACCCAGTGCCTTCAACGCTTCCCGCAGCTTCGAAAGAACTTCTACAATTAATATCTTGTAACTGCAAAATAACTTTGACAAGATACTATGACGCAAGATGCCAGTGCAAGAAGCCAGACCTTCACTGTACAAAGTTTTGTACCTCTTGCTTAGGAGAGACATTTAAAAATTCAACTACTCCTACTAGCAGTTTCGAAGATGATGAATGACTAGCATATATTTTTTGATTAATGAACTGTAAACTAAATTTTGTTTTGAGTCTTGTATCATTACTTTTATTGTATTACATCTCATCATCCTTTAGGTTCTTTGTGGAAATAAATAAAATAAAGTTCTGCAAAATACGTTTTGTTCTTTATTTCAATTTTTTTATAAAAACGCACATACTCTCTCGTTTCTATCTCTCTCTTACTCAGCTTATAACGGTTATTAAGAATTGCAGTCATATTATCAGGTTTAGCAGGTACATGCACTAACAACTTCTCACTCCGTAGCTAGAAAACTTGCTGTATTACTCCAGAAATAGTGGAATATCTCAGCCATTTTCAGCGAATAATTTTAAAAAAATTTACCTTTGAAAATTCCTTACAATAGACAGAATTTCTTTACAAAAAGCATTTTTCTCGATTACTTAATATTTGCAATTTATGAGCGAAACTATTACAACACAGAAATATCAGGTTTCGATGTCAAAGAATTTAATATACTCTCATTTTAATTTTTTTTATTGATTATTTATGATGTATATCAAAACATTAATCCTCGTAGAGCATACAGGTTTACTCCTTGCAGTCAAAATTACTTTCATTGTGTTCTTGTGAATACCATCAGGAAAAACGATCATATTATGAATATCAGTCTGATTCAAGTGGCACTTTCAAGTTGCAAATTGTAAGATTTTTGATAAATGCATTTGTCGGGATGAATTCATTTCTGTTCTGTCAAGATGCTTGCAACAATATGCTTTTCATTAGTTTTTCATTTGTTTGTTTACAGTAGTTAAAAGGTGCAGAAAAAACACTGCAAAATTAAATTGTGTAAAGGTGAAATAAGATAGTTAATGCTATGACACTTGAAAAGGATACTGCATATAATTTACAATAATGAAAGATAATAATAGATGAAAGTGCTAAAGACAGGACTGTTTTAAACCATTTGCCATTGTGTCTTGATTGTTTTTGAATTTTTGTCTTATGTTTATAGTTTGTTTTGATATATATATATATATATATAAGAGGAAAGTATGTGTGTTTCTGTGTTCGTTCTTTGGTTCTTTTTTCATGGCCACATCGTTGGACTTACGGCGAGCAAAATCGGCACAGTGATAGATTAGCACAAGAAGGATCTAACGCCGTAAAAATTATTTTAAAATTAGAAAAAGATTTTCATTTAATTAAATAACGAAAATTAAGCTATTTTTAGACGTTTTTTGCTAATAACTTCTTATCGTACTTATCGTACGAAAATTATTTTTACATCAACTTAAAGAGCAAACAATTATCTTTTTAATGATACCAATTTAATTGATGTACAATTTTTCTCTAACTGTAATTAACGTTTCAAAATTAGTTTTAAACGCAATTTGCAACAATGTTTTCTATTTTTATAAAATCCAATTTATTGTTTTGTCATATCTTTTATTCACGTGTTTTTACCTCTGTTAAAGTTATGATAAGAAAATATTGTTTTCTTTTGTCATTGAGTTTAAGGTAGATTAATTACTTCTGCTGTTCGCAGCATCCACTTAACTTCCGTTTGTAATTCGTATCTTTTAATATGCCCTCAAATACCCAGTGACATAGTTTAGTTACTACGCGATGCTTCTTTTAAATTCCACAAATTTTTGAATGATTCTAATCAGTGGCGTGGCGATCGGGGTGTAAGAGAAAAATAGATACAGCAGATGCCAGTTTTAAGGGTGCCATGAAGACAAAACATTGCTGCATTTATGCCAGTTTTTAAAGGAAATTATGATTAGGGGGCATAAAAATAAAACAGGCCCCGAGGGCCATCTGTGCTTATTAAGCAAATGACGAACGGGGTAAAAAAAATCATATTTTCTGGGCGCCACTTACCCACGTTGCGGCACTGACAATGCTGACAAAGTGTTAATATGTTTGTGTCACATTTTAAAGCCAAATAAAATAAGAAGTCGAAAAATACCGTGTTCAGACAGCCGTTTACGCAATTTAAGCCACTTATTATGAAGTGTGTAGGGGGGGAACCATAGTTATGACCCGAGCGCCACTTAACCTCGGTACGCCACTGTCAGTATGTAAAGTCATTAAATGCTAAGCGAGTCCCGTTATACCTACCGAAGGGAAACAGTTTAGGGAGAAAAAGAAGGAATGGTGCTTCCGGTCAGGCACACAAACACCAAAAACAAGAGAATGGGGAGCCATAAAAAGCATATATGAAGTATTTCTGTTGTCTCGGTAGCAATAATGGTGATGGTGGGGAGATGGAATTCCAAGGGTTACCAGACTCGTGTGAAGTGGTTCAAAGCACAGAGACAAAATGAAGAGGTTAGTTTAGCTGCTGGCCGAGGGGTCAGAAACACAGGAGAGGGCAAAAGAAAATCAAGGAAAGACGTTACAATGAAGAACTGCTTAATTAAATTTAAAGTATTATAAGTCCTTAGACTTGAAAATATTTCTACCCCTAGAAACTCCGGGTATATAAGCTAGTCTAAATATAAAAGACCATACCAAACCTTTGATAACATTTCTATTGTTTTTACTTCGACTTCTTACCCGTTAAATTATTTATATTTTCTTAAAACCAGTTTACAGATGTAACCTCATAAAAATCTCAGCTGTATCGAAAATTCATGGAGAATTCAACTACACAAAAAAAATCAAATGCTAAATGCTATAGCAAATCAAAAAAGAATAATAGATCTGAATATCGGTAGGAGAAATCATGTTTACTATGCAAAAGAAATGCCAAAAACCTAAAATATATATATCAGCTGATCATACCAGAATGAAAGACAATCAGGATTTAATCCTAGTAAACAATTTATAAGCATGTAACTGCACAAGACATTCATGATTTCAGTTTTTTTAAAGTTTCCGGCATTTTGATGGTATTGACTCATAAGGTTTCCGCAATACAAGTTTCAATTAAATTTGTCGCAGTTAAATGCGTAAGTCAAGTTTTCTTCTACCTGCGAAAACAAATTCCTTTTTTTTACATTAAATAAAATGCATTTTTTTAAAAATCTTGGTTTAAAATTTTGGTTTGGCTTTTAAATACTGGTTTAGAAAACGAGTTAAGGAATTATAGGTGAGAGGGCGGCTGAAATTAAATGGCACTACAGGGGCTTCGCCTCTAGAACCGGGTCTGGCAGGAACACTAAAATTCTAACACGTAAATCTGGACAATATTTAGAGGTCACAGGGGAATAAGGATAAAGTAAGTATATTATTATAAGTAAATTATTATAAGTATTGTATTATAAGTAAGATAAAGATTGTGAAGTTGGACAATGAAAAAAAGAATCCAAAACAATAATTATCGTAAACTATTAAAAAATAAACTACAAAAAGGAAGTATAAAGAGTTGAAGAAACTGTAATAATATGCCTTATTATTACTTTTATTTCTTTTTTTCTCCTGATTAATTCATCCACAATGGGCTATATTAGGTTAACAATATTCTAAGTAAAAGTTGGAAAAAAAGTGAATTTTTCAGAAGATCATTTTTGAAAAATAAATCACTTTTATCTTATTTTTTAATATTTTGCTAGACAAACAGTCAGGAATCAGAACTGCCCAGCTATTTTGGTATGTCTAGCCATTTTAAACCGTATAGCAAAAATTGAAAAAAAAATATTTCTTTAGGAACAACTCAGTAAACAATTAAATCTTGTCAAAAAAATTTAATATGGACCATTTACTTTTAAGTCGAAATCGAGACATTCTAAGACATTTAATTTGGTACAAATCTAGGGTACATTTACAATCCGGGTCTAAGAGTCACAAATCGAGACGATCCAGGCTCATCTGGGGCGTCTGGTCGCTTAAGCTTACACCTAAAATCATGCACGAGCCATTAAAGCATAAAGATGAAAATAATTAAAAACCTTTTGTGTTCAAGGCTTGAGCTAATGCGAATGTCGACATACTCAAACAAATCCTTCTCGACGAATTCCAAGGAAGGTCGAATTGACACGTGCAATCGGAAGATTAGTCTTGTGATCGTGAGTCTTGTTTGAAGAAATTTAGCAATAGTCTGAGATTTCGAATCTGTTGTTGTTTTTAAGAGTCGGCGGATGTACCTTAATCCCTGACCAGATGTTTGGGAAGTTTCTATCAATAGAATTTAGTGAGATTCCCAAGGAAATGACTGACGCATGCGTAGAGTTATGAATGGCAATTAATATGATTTCCAACAAATATTGAGCAGAAATAGTATTTTGGGAAATTGACTACCATATGTAATTTTCTTGATTTTTATTCTATGTCTCTTGATATTATTTGTAGTTTAAATTATGCGCTTTTTTCTAAATGTCTTACTTAATGATTCTGATATAATGACAAAATATTTTTCAAACAAATACATGGTGGTTAGAATTAAAACATCCCGGCTCAGGACAATGTAGTTAAAAAGAAAGAAAAAATAAGCGATCATAAGAACACCAGAACTCTAGTGCGCAGTGCATTCCAGCAGAAAATTCTCTTCCCGATTTTTCTCTATATTTCCATAATATGGTTTCCCTATTGGCCTTTTCAAGGCCAAATTCCCAAAAAGCCATTGGCCTTAAGAATTTTCATTTGGCCTTAAATTCATTTTTGGCCTTTTTTTTGGCTTTATTTTTGCTTAAGACTTTTAAAACGAATCTTAGTATTTAATTTTAGTATTTTTCTACAAAAGTTTTCAACATTGAAAAATACAGTAGACTCTCGATTAACCGGGATGGTCGGGAAATGCTTCGTCCCAGATAAAGAGAAAAATAATAATAATATCCCGGATAATCAAATTTATGCAAATTTTGATGAAAAATTTTGGAAAAATGATAGAAAATATAAAATTATTATACAATAAGGCATTAATAGTTTAATTAATACAAAAGAAAAAGAATTAACAAAAATTTTAATGTTATTTAGCTTTACAATTCGTACAATTAAAAAGAAAAACAGAGATATAGTTTATCTCACTGTTTTGTGAAGAATGAAATGATAGAAGTCTGCTTTTGTTTTTCATTTACATTTCGACGAATTATACTACGCAGATTTCTTAATATAATTTTTCTGCAGGTGTGCTTTCATCTTCTTGCTCTAAGTAATTAAGTAACGCCTCAGTGTGTACTAATGCGCCACCGTGACTTAATTTTTGATGAACTTCAAGATTTTCCTCATCACTTTCAGGACATTCTTCGAAATTCCTTGTTTCTTCTGAACCACAAGTTACACGGGACACAATATCATCGTCACTCCAATGTCAAATCTTCGTTAATCCATTGTTCCACTCCTTCTTCATCCATATTTTCAGAACAGTCTAACTAGATTCTGGCTGGACTCAAGGTTGGTTGGACGAGTCCAATATAATAGGAAGGGGTGAGAAGAATGCGGTCTTCCCGCACATTCCAACGGACGCAATCTGCGCTTCCTTTTTTTTCGGGGGTGGGGTCGTCAAAGATAATCCGATCCCGGTTAATCGAAAGTCTACTGTAATACAGAACGTTTTTCTTAACAAGAGTTGATATATTTGATAGAACATTTTATTCTGGACCGACAAGAACAGAATCACTTTACCTTTTCTTTTACAAGTCCCTCATGAAGATGGTTTTAAAAAAAATTCCCTTAAATTTTAGTTCAATAGAGCAGTATTATGCATGTGTCAATCTAGTGGGATTCCTTTTCATGAAGGAAAGTCATTTTCTTATAACAAAATAAGGGGAAAATGTGCTTTTTAATGAAATTTTCAAATTTGGCCTCTTTTGGCTTTATTTTAAAGACGGTTTGGCCTTATTTTTCTATTTTGATCTGGCAACCCTGTTCCATAATATGTTGCGATTTGTGTTTAATTCGTATGTGTCGTATAGTGACGTCAATGGAGATAGAATAGGGGATACATACAATAGAACAGTGGGTCGAGAATTCAGGGGGCGCTTCAGAGGACTCTTAGTCAGTGAATTAACTAAAAGAAAAGGATGCACAAGTTAAAATGTCTAGCACAGATTTAATAGAATGCAAATTTACAATAGCACAGCAACCCAGTTGCATGAACATGGGAAGCAGGTATCGCTTTAGACAGCAAGACCTTTGAACACTTACTTAAAAGTACTCCATGGTTTGTTATTGATACTGTGTCATACTTGTCATTATCCTATACAGTGGTGAATCCAGGGGGGCTATGGGGCTGCAGCCCCCCCCCCAAAAAAAAGATAGACCAGAAATCTTTATTTTATTAAAAATCAGTACAGCTGTTGTTGTTTTTTTAAATCTTCCTTTTAAAAAGTGACAACATTTCTTCCTGGCTTTTGACAGGCTCGAAAATTTTCCCACTTCTGTAGTCATTACACTCGTATTTGTAGCGTTGACACGGTCAGAAACATGTTTTTGGTAGTTATTTCATTGTGTTTTTTATCAATTTATCGAAAGTTTTGTAGTGTTCTTTATGATTCTTATTGTCAGGTCTGTAAAGTTAAAGTGTTTTGCTTTACATAAGCCATAAGCTATGACATTCGACACGACTATACAAATTTTTTTATACCTCAGCCCCTCCCCTTCCCCCCGACCCAAATCCTGGATCCAGCACTAATCCTATCTGTCATGCTGCGAAAGATTTGTTGTGAATGTACTACTTCTTTCTACGTGGGACTTCACTCCTAACATTCCAAAACGCTCATGGAATAGAATCAGCTAAATAGTCATCTAAAGTTTTATCCTATATTTTATTCTTTTCTGGCAGCAAATCTACACTAAAATATTTTGCTAGAACGACTGCATTCGCATAAATTAAATATCAGTGCGAACTGCATTGCATATAGATGTGTTGATTCACTCAGAAATAACGATAATAATTATCTTCCAACGAAATATACGTTTTCGCTCTAACAATTTCATATTTTTTTTTCCGAGCAATAAAATTATGAGTTTCGTGATCTTGGAATTGTGAATACTGTTGTATTTAAATATGTTAGGAATAAAATGATGCGATTGAAAACAGCAATTTGGTACAGCAATTAATAAAATATCGTCGATATTTGATGTAAATGATGAAAAAATGCACTCGCAGAAAATACGACGTAAAAAACTTTAATGACATGACAACAATAAATTCCAGATAATTCAAAAATTGTTATTGTACTGCATTTAGTATCAATCTTATACTTTACGATTCAGTACCTCAATTTATTATAAATCTCAATCTTTTCAAAGATGAACTGAAAAATAAGAAGAGAAAAAAATTGGAGTCTGACTTATCAAGTTAATTTGAAGTAAATATACAATTTACGATGAAGAAGAAATAAAGAAAAATATTTTTAATTAAATTTCAACAAAGCGCTTGAATACTATAAGAATAATAAATTATTTCATACAACCTATTACATTTTAAGAGCAAATTACAATATAAAATTCATACAGCATAATTTTTACAATACTTACAATATAAATAAATGTAAATAAAAAAATAAACAAGTCTACTATTCTAGGGCTTTAATTCATAATATGACTTATCGTGGTATAACCCCAGAAGGATGATATAACCTTGAGGGAAAAATCAGCGGAAAGCAATATTTTTTTCTAATAAGAGACTGAGTTTCATAAGTTAACCGATGAAATATTTCTAAAGGGCTATCTAAGGAAACCGGAATCACCGTTGCGCTAACTTTGCACACACCAATTACAATTGAACAATTTTGACGCAATTCTTACTGTCGAATTTTCCGCGTGAAGCAGTTACTACATCAACCTTGAATTGTCCTTTCATTCAGTTGAGTATTTCATTCTTTGCATAAACTAAAAAAGACTCCGATTTTCCTATGGATTCGCTCTTTCACATGTAAACTAAATAAATGAAATGAAATTCACTGGGAAGGGGGAAATTTTGCATTTGTTTGTTGTATTGTTCGCTTTATTTTAAATCTTGTTTAGCTTTCATAAGCCAGTTTGATGGAATAGAACAGTGGTTTCATAAAGGTCACTGCAAAGAATGGTAATATAATAATAAATTATTATAAGAAGAAAGTCCGCAGAAACTCGTACTTTTTCTTGGCAACCACAAAAGAACACTTAACAACACACTTAACACATCGTCGAAATGCTTTTGAATCCTTCTTTATTATATTAGCACCATCGAGTTTAAGTTTCAATTTTTCTGAAAACTCCGGAAGCCACCAATTATCATGATAAAAGCACCGCAACCGCATTTTGGTTTCTGTATTGCGGTATAAACCACACATAAGTTTGATGCCAATTACTTTTTTTAGTTCATGTTATAAGAAAACATCTGTTCCTCAGAGGTAAGCTATTTCAAGTCTAATTTTGCAGATTTTGATATTTTTATCGCATTTGCATTACGCCGGCGGCATCTTCGGGTGGGCAAAGTGTTGTAGCTGTAGATTGAAAAGAACAAAAGACAACAGCTCCCAACAAATAAATTGCGCATTGCAATACATTGCGATCTGAAACTTGTTTTGGCTGTCCTGTAAAATGCTAAAATTGCTACTTGAAACAGTTTACCTCTGGCATACAGATATATTATTATTTACCCTACTGATGTGGGCACCACGAAATGTGGATGAGTTGCTCAGGTTTCATATGAAGGAACTCGCCCGCCTAGGGTTACATAAATGGGGGGGGGCGCAGTCCCCTCTCCAGTGATAGTACGTACCTCCTACGGGAGGGGTAGGGCCGTGAGGCTGTGTTGGCCACTAGGGGCTCGAAACCGACTTGGCCGCGGATGCAATGGACGAATCCATTTTTTCTGCAGGTAAATAGGGTAGCGCGGAGACCAAGTTGGGTTTTAATCATCTACTCTTCACGGCCGTGTCGAGATTCAGGACGGGAAGCCAGATTGCGGATTTATAGCTCGAAAGCCGTGCCACGCCAGCTTTTAATTAAATTGAAATGCTAGAAAAGATAGTTTTAATTGACACTTGTGCAATATAATTAATAATATGTAATATAACAATTTCCTCAGCTGTTTGAAACTTGGTTTAAAAAAATAAAATATTAACCATGATTTCAAAGGTCTGAAAGATTGACTTGTATAATTTATTAGAAATGAAAAATAGTTGAATTGTCCATAAGTCTATCAATAAGAACTAAATTCCCGATGTATCTTGCAGACACGGCCCCATTCAAGTACTGAGCTATTACCATACTCAAAAGTTGAGATTGTGTTTGAGGGCAGCAGCTCATCATCAGGCTTCTTCTAAATGTAATATCAACCATTTCTTTCAAAAACATTAAATTTACAGTTATCACCAAATATGACTTGGTTCCAGAAGTTTATGAAATATGGATTTTAACAAATGCAATTATTTCTTCTCTATTTATTTTAGAAATGAAAATTTTCTTCTCTGTCACCCATTCAAATTCATTTTTCAACTTGTTCTTTGAATTGTTTTTGCAAACATGTTTTTCTATTATTGTAGAAGTAGGCAAAGCAATTTTCTTATCACTCCCCTCTCTCTCTCTAAGGACATTTTTTTTTTTCACTTTTCAAATTATGTTTTTCTTGTCATACAACTGACATATAATACAATTTGACATATTATATACAATTGACGTATGATATAATTTGAGGATTCTTTTCCTTTCTCTTCCAGGAATGGAATTACTTTATTCATACTTTTTTTTTATTTCTGGGTTATCTTAAACCCATCTATGACTATGGTGAAATTCCTTCCTAATTTCAATCTGAGGTTTGCATTCTTTGCCCGTTTCAATCTCTAATTCTCTAATATCCATACCTGTTTAGAATATAGATCTTATTTTGAAATTTTACTGGATGAAAAATTACATTTTCACTTGGAAAATCAACAACTACCCTCCAAAAGCAACAGAATATACAGATTCATTTTCAAACAGTATTAATTAAACCATATTTTTTAAGATTTGTATTTTGTTACCTGAAAAATTTCTATCTTTCATATAAAAATACACTAAAGAAATAAAAATCTTAAGAATTTCATATTTCTGTTTTAAGCCAAATACATTTTTCAGTTGTTATTATATTATTCCTATAAGTAAGCTTGGAATAGATTTGGATACTCATTTAGAACTTGAGAAGAGAGATATTAGTATATACTTAATTTTGGGAGCTACTGGATGTGCATAAAACTTAAAAAAAAAAATATTAATATTCATGGTGAATTCTTTAAAAAAGGATTGAGTACTTAAAATATAAAACGCAGAATGTCATATTAGGACATCTGTTTTGTTTCAAAATGAGTAGAAAAACAATACTGAAGTTCTCATAATTATCAGAATTGACTAATTCATTAAGTTTTCATGATAGCATTCCTTATACTCACTGAAAGTAAAATGTTTTAACAAAATTTGTAAGATTTCAATAAGCAATGACAAAACAAAAATATTGTTTCCCTCGAGAATTCAAAGTAATGAAAAAGTTAAGTTATTAAGCTTAAACATAAAATTTTTTATTGTGTAACTTATATTGTGTATTTTGTTGTTGTGTTAAAAATAAAGAGATATGCTTTGAAACTGTCTGGTATATCTATTAGACTGGAAGGATATTTTCATAATAAGATTTGAAAATATTCATAACTCAATCATATTTACTTATCTATTTAGTTTTGTCTTTAGTTATTTCTTTTAACTGCGTTGACTAAATTCTATGAGCAAACAGGTGCAAAAATAGTTTAAAATATTTATAAGTGCAACAAGTTTGCTTGTTAAAAAGACAACACGGCTTTCGGGCGATAAATCCACAATCTGGCTTCCCGCCCTGCATCTCGACACGACCGTGAAAGAGTCGACGATTAACACCCAACTTGGCCTCCGCGCTACCCTATTTACCTGCGGAAAAAATGGATTCATCCATTGCATCCGCGGCCAAGTCGGTTTCGAGCCCCTAGTGTGTTGGCCATTAGGACCCAACCTCAGTACTCGTTTCTATTGCAACGACTGTCATTCAGATTTCCCGTATGCCTAGGCAGGTCGGGGTGACTGTGGTTATGGTATACAGATATATTATCGAAACTTCGGACGTCAAAAATCCAAACGAACCCATTAGATTATTCACATCTAGACAGCAACATTTTATCCATTCTTCCCTAAAATTTCCGTTATTTATTGCTTCTATAATTTGAAATGTAATATTGTAAGCATATTGACAGTGAGTCGTCTTCCTCGCAAGAAAACCTTGTCATAAATATTTTAGCTTGTTCTATCAAATATATTTTATTTGGTAAACTTGAAGAAAGATCAACAGGAACTGCAGCGGCATCGCACTTTCTCCCAAAATTTAGATATTGCATTAATCCAACTAAACTAACATTGCGTCTCTCACTAATTCTTTGGATAAGAGAATATTTTATATTCTTAGCAAATTCCGAGTTTCGTTGGTTCAACTCTCTAATATTGAAAGCAAATACTCCTTCAACAGTTAACAAAGTCGCGTTTCGACTGCATAGTTTTTCTAGGTCAATTTTTACTGGCTTCAAGCCTCCTACAATTGCGTTCTTCAGAGTTTCAGAGTCTACATTAGCCAAAAGTTGATGTTCTTTAATATCAATTGATGCTTTTGAAATTGCTGATTTTATATCTAAAAATCTTTCAATCATTGCTAACAAACTATCTAGCGTGTTTTGGTGTCTATACAAACTATCTTTTCACAGCCAAACCCTAATTTAACATAATTTTGTAAAATGTCCTTCTTAAGAGGTGATTTTCTGAATAAATTCACAATATTTTTGTTCCCGGGAATACAAAAAGCATGAAAATCTTACGATTTCCCGGGAACCCGCTAATCGAGACTTCCAGACCCGATTGCATCGAAGATCTGCAATGGAAGAGGACCTGTTGCTCATTGAATCTGTCACTTTGGACTTCGAAATCTAAGGGTTACGAGTGTGTATGGGTAGAGGGGGAGGTCATTTCACCGAAGTTTAGTTTAGTCATATTAATGTCCCATTTTGAAGCAACACCAGGGCTATTATGGGATGGACCTCGTAATTTTGAACTACTGTCAGAATGACGTGGACGACACCAGCTGGCACCCCCTCTCCAAACTTCCGGGCCACAGCAACGGAAGACCGTTTGGTCCCCTCCGTATGATTTAGCGTTCAACAGGCCCACACACACGGCAGAAGGTGGTTCAGTGCAGCGGTGGCGAGTCGAGGGGGCAGTCGCCCCCTACTTTTTTGGGGGGAAAATTAAATTTTTATTTCATTTTAGATGCCTAAAACTAGGAATTACAAAAAAGCATTAGTGTTAAGGAAAACTTGCTAATTTTTTAAAATTTGTTGTCTACCCTCTATACTTCCCTGACTTTTAGATGTCTATGAATTCTTTGCCCCCTCATTTGCTCCACCCAGTCGCCGGCACTGGTTCAGTGGAATCGGGTTTCGAACATGGAACCCTCGGGCCCCAACGCCGGGAGCTTTCTACAAGGCCACTGCGGCCGCCTTATTTCATCGAAAGCCTGCAGTATGTGTGGATCTGGTGCACGTTAATTCTGCCTTCGGAATCACACATTCTTATGTTTGATTAGTGTGGAATCTTGAAGGAAAAACAGTTGATTCATGTTCTGCCCTCATCATCTAACATTAGTTTGAATTACGAAGTACGTCCTCGGTATTCCTGGTGTTGCTTGGAAACGGAACGTTCATATAACAAATCAATCAAAAACAAAAATTAGCAGCTGTAAAGACACAGATTTTATTATTAGCTGTTTAAGGGGATGATGGATATAGAAATAAGCAAAACAAATTTTGCTTATTTCTATATAAAAAATATTTTAATAATTTAATATTTTAATAAAAAATATTTTAATATTTTATATTTTTGCAAAAATATAAAATTTCTGTTTTAACATTTTTATTTCCATAATATATGCTCGTAACATCATTCTAACAATGAGGTGCAAACACTCGTTTTCAATAACAGGCAGTATTGGTTCGAACTTCTTTTTTATTCATGTTAAAGATGAAAATGCAGGTTGACTTAAGTAGATAACGTATTCATACTTCAAAATACAGCCATGACAAGAATTGAAGAGCTAACGCGCGAAGCGGCGCGTCTTAGCACGCAGGTTAACATGTTTTTAAAAAAAAGCAGTTAATGCGCAGAGAATTTCAATACTTGGAAGACGGGGACTCCACGGAAAAGACTCGTGACTGGAAGTTAAAGTAGAAATGCGACTATTACGATTGGAGTAGAAGTAATTAAAAGTGAAATTAAAGAAGGTTAAGAAATTAAATCATCACACGCTTATATGCGAATAAAATAAGATTAAAATATGTATTCTTAAATAAAAATTAACAATTAATGGGCTCAGAGGAATACGTAAATTTTTAATGCATATTCCTCATTAGATTTCAATGTCTTTGAAATGCCCCAGGCATCTTATTTTTTGAGGAAATTAAATAAAATTTATAATAAGAAATCCTGTTATATATTAAAACAAATCAACATACCCATTTTCGGTTTCAACCGCCTTTAGTTAGTCAAAAGTCAATTTCACATTATACTTTATTTATATCATTCTTCAGCAGATAAGGAATCTGAAGTTCCAGAAGTTCGATTTTGCATTAGATTTCTAGCAAACATTTAAAAATAAAAATAATTCTAGAATATTCTGGTAGAAGATCCGTTGATTTCTCATTTTTTTTCTTATCGAAATTCATTAAAATAATTGTTATACATTTTTATTACGTTTTCTGAATTAATCTCTCTAGGATTTGAAAACCCGATTCCACTGAAGATTCGCCGTGTATGAGGCCTATTACAAGTTAAATCATACGTAGTGGCCAAACACACTCCCGCTGGTGTGGTGCTCAAAAGCCCACCCCGCCCCGGCCTATCCAACACGGTGTAAAGCCCTAATAGGACAGAGGGAAAGAAACCACCCAGCACGAAGGAAGAACGACAACTACCTAGCTTCGGACAGGGAGAGCACAAGCCGAATTCCGCAGCCAGGCGCAACTGGACCCGGACGCTGGTGTGGTGCGGAATCTTGAAGAGGGAGGTGCCAACCAGCGACGAATCCAGGATTTTGGTCTTGGAGGGGCTGAGGTCATAAAAATTTTGTATCTTCTTGACCTCATGGCTTATGTAAGTCAAAACTCTTTAACTTTACTCTCTTGACAATAAGAATCACAAAGGACACTATAATATTTTCGATAATTTAATAAAAACACGATGAAATAACTAGTCAAAAAAATGTTTTTGATCACCTTAACGCTACAAGTACTAGTGGAATGACTACAAAAGAGGGGAAATTTTCCAAGTCTGTCACGCCAGGAAGAACCCCACCCCTCCTGTATTCGCCACTGGTGCCAGCTCAGGTGTCGTCCTCGTTATCTGACCATGGTTCAACATTATGGGGTCCTTCCCAAAATAGTCCTCGGGTTACTTCAAAACGGAACGTTAATATAACTAAACTGAACTAAACTAGGACTCGAAATACATGTACATCACTGACATAGTCAGATTTAAATCACTAATTATTACAGCCCGTTTTGAAGTTGGACGGAGGCTATCTTGAGTTGGACTTTGAGCCTTGAACGCCTGGTGGTCAGATGCCGAGATGGCACTTGAGCTGGTACTTCTCTGGCGTGCCTGTTGAGATAATCTATTGGTAGATCACCGCATCTTCCTAATTGTCTTCGCATTCTAGAGTCCCTCTGTAGATCAATAATCCGAAATGCTAAACTTTTACGGGTTAATCTGTGATTCGACGTTTTATAAGAATTCGGTTTTACATTCGCTGATTCCAAACATAGAATAAATACTTATTCCTTTTATTTTTATGTAGTATGTGAAGCAATGGCCGATTAATATAGTATTTATATCTTTCTGACTTCCGCGATGGACCGTAAAGGCTGGGCAATATGGAGCGGTCAAAATCACCACAAGAGATATTCGTTATTTTA
>BGPR01007795.1:0-12619 GCA_013235015.1 Araneus ventricosus | reverse complement strand
CTCCAGATTCACAAGAATGATACCAAAATAAATTTCTGACACTTCTACTTCAATTACATTAAGAAAAGTTATTTTTAGAATATGAGTCTATAAAAGGACATGACAAAAATTCCATGGTGTAAGAAAAACGAGTATTGATGTTTGACTGAAATGCGTATTAAACCTCCGACTTCCGAATTTTCTTTAATTACTATTTAGATGCAACGTTTGAAAACACGTTCGAATACCGTTGAACAACACGAATTGTTATTTGCACGCAGGACTTTATTAGTATAATATGATTCAACGTTTTAAATGTACTATTAAACCCAATGGCTTGCGAAAATCGCAGGATGGAGCAGAGAACAGACTTACTTCCTACCCGGGGAAATCGCGGGATAAGCAGTCAGAGGGTTAAACATTAATTTACTATTTTAGAACTAAGGGATAGAATATTATAGAAATATTCTTGTGTTCCTCGTTGAAGCAAAATTTACAGACAAAACTAAGTTAACTGTTACTGTTTTCCTGAGAAAAAATGGGACAAAATACTATTTTAATAAGAGTTAATTAATTGCCGTAACAAACTTAACAAAACTTTTGCCTATGTCTCAGTAAATAATCATATGTTATGAAGTAAAACGTTTAAACTTTCGGGTGAAAGACGTTTCACACTACTGTCTTTTTTTATCATAATTGGGTGATAACGAAAGAAGTATTTCGAAAAACAGGAGTAGTTCAAGGCATTACAATTTACTCTAAATTGCTTTGCTGTTTACTTCATAGGTAACCCAGTTTAACTTGCCTTTATCATAGAACACATTTTTGCTTCAATTTTCATTCATTCATACGACTGTGAAGCATCGTTTAAGCTAAGCAACCGAGACATTGTTCTTCAGTATTCTAATAAGAAAAGTGTCAAGGTCTTAAATAAGAACTCTGGACTTCGTTTGTGTATTAAGCTGTTTTTGTTTTGTAACATTAAGAAACAAGTAAAGTAGAATCACGCTAATCCGAACGGATTTTAATTTCGAAATTATATCAGGAAATATGTAATTGAAAAGATTACCTGAAAAGATTTAAATATACATACTAAAAACAACGGAATGAATCTTTTCTTAAGTTCGCCTAAGATAAGGTCACTTCATAAAGGAGCACATCCATTATTCTAATGAAAAGGGGAGACATATTCTCTTTCTATTGCTTTTGAATAAAAGAATTCAAGAGATAGTAGTAGTGAGTACTTATAACTTATATTTATTTTAGCCATTTTATATTTCTTTTCTATTTTTATCGGAATTTCGGGTAATGCGAATTTTTTTGTAATCCGAACAGACACCAGTTCCAATTAGTTCGGATTAGCGAAGTTCTACTGTATTACGTTTGTAATTTACATGAGTATCTTAGTTTGCGTATTTTAAAGATTTCTCGCATTGCCTAAAATACGAAGTCGTTGAATGTGAAGTCACGTGATTAATATACGTTAACTTTAGCATGACAAACGAAGACAAATAGTTCACATAATTTTTATACACAAAAATTCATTTATGAAAAACTCCCTTCTAAGTTTGTTCCCCTCAGAAATTAAATATAGGAAAATCATTCGATATCCACGATTTAACTGAAAACAAAAGTTATTCATTTTCTCTTCATATGAAGAAATATCCATAAACAATATAGTATAATCAATCCATTATAGGTTCTAAATGTTTATACATATGAAAATCAAAATATACTGACTAATGAATTAAAATACGAATTTTGAATACATTGCCATCCATTGAGCTAAAGTGAAATGCAGTTTTTTGACAAAGAGTCTACCAAAACCTGTTCATTTTCCCTCTCAGTTTGTATAGACTATTGCGCAACTTTTAAAGTGTTCGTTGAAATAATAATTTCAAATCGCATTACATTTCGATTAGTATAAATGTTAGGGTTCTAGAAACTCTAACAATTTTTCTAAAAATCTTTTAATAATACAAAATTTATGCAACGTCACCACACCGGAAGATTTTTTTAAATATTCTATTAAAAAGTCTGCCGCTTTAATACAGAGAAGTGGTGCAGTTTTTTTGTTGTCGTTGTGTGCAAGTGTGTGCATGAGAGTGTGTTAAAAGATGCCGAGGAACATTCTGATCGTCACACAAAGTTTTTAATTTCATAATAGAGGAAAACTGATGAAACGCAACAGAAGCAGTATAAAAAATCAACTGAAGAATTCAAAGGAATATAGAGAAATATCAATCGACCTTTCGTTGTAACTTTTACGAAAAATACATAGCTAGTTATGTTAATGTCCCGTTTTAAAGCAACACTATTTTGGGGACGGGCCCCGAAATTTTGAACCGCGGTCAGATGGCGAGGACGACACCTGAGCTGGCGTCCCCATCTCCAAACGTCAGCACCACACGAGCCGGAGGACGTTCGAAACATGATGTAAGATTTAACGTGTACCAGGTCCACATACAAGGCGCGAAAAATATATAGAGAGAGAATTATTGAGTCAAATGCTATACAGTTTTCAATAAAACTTTTGCTGATTCAAACTTTCATCATTTGCAATGTGATTTATATCTTAACAGATGTTCCAATAATTATCGTCTGCATTTAAACATTAGGTTATAGCGTCATTTTATAGATAAATGAACTGCGTTTTTCTTTTAAAAACTTACAATAGAACGCAATTAGTAATTAAGAACTTCAAGACCTATATAAGCTTTTCGTAAAACTTCCATTAATCTAATCATAGTTACTAATACCATCGCGATGTTAAAGTTTTTATCTCTTATCGAGAAGTTTCGCGAAATTTGCTTTTGCTATCACAAGAGCAAGATTGTTTAAACATTTCAACCCTGAATCATTCCTTTTATGGTTAAGCATATTCAATTAAGAAAAGTAAATAACAGAAGCAAAAATAGCTACAGCTAAAAAAAAACTTGAAAATTAAATTCGGTAATCCTTTAGTTTCTTAACATATAAATAATAAGAAGAATATTTATATATACTAGAAGATTTGTGCCCGAATAAGACGGGCTTTGAGCCCGCCAACAATATCCGATTGTCAGAGATTTACTAACAAAAGTTGTAGTAGAAAATCTCATGCACGCTGGCGGAGTACCTCGGGAATGAAAAAATTATAATGAAAAAATGGAAACCGATGAAGTCAGCATATGTATGGATAGTTTTTTGACGTCATGACATGAAATCTCATTCGTTCCATTTGATAATGACGCAGAGCAATGGGCCAATTTACCAAAAAGAGGGGAAAATACACAAAATAAACAAATCAAAAAGATGCTGGAAGATTTTGGAAATAAATAAGTCCTATTGATATCCGCATCGATGAAGCAACGCAAAATAAAAAAGAAAAGAAACTGCTTTGCTCATCTAAAAAAAAAAAAAAAAAAACTGTCAAATAGCAATTACGAAAGTCCGCTGAATAAGCTCAAGATCTTATAATTTAGCTAAAAGATTCTTAAAAAAGCAAACACAAAATAAGCAAACAAAAGAAATGCTAAAAGATTATATTAGGAAAAAAAAGTAAGTCTGGTATAAATCTTATTTGATATTAAATCCGCGTCAATGAATCCACATAAAATAAAAAGAAGAAAAGAAACTGCTAAAATCAGCCAAAAAAACCCTATCATAACTCCTATATGATATTAAATCATCACAAAAAAGGATCAAAACAGTATCCTGCGTGTATGCTAATTTGTAGACCGGCTGTCTGGTCTAAATCTCTGGCACAAACTAAGTGAGTGTTACAGAAAGATTTGAGCTGTTATAATATAAATAATTAGTTATTTATCTAGCATGTTATGCTTTTGAGGTATCCTGTTTACATGAGCAGATAAGTAAAGAGATAGTCCATATTTTGACTGATTTGGATAAAAATTAGATATAATCTACAATTTTTGTGTGAAGATCGTATGTTAAAATTTATCCACAGAGCTTGAAAAGAGCAAACAGACATATAAACAGACAGAACGCCGCCCCATGCCCCTGTGCCTGTAACCATTACAGTTACTGAACCAGTTGGGTGGGCATGGGATAATATATAGACAGACAGTCAGACAAACAGACATATCGACAGATAGAACGCCGCCCCATGCCCCTGTTCCTGTAACCATTACAGTTACTGAACCAGTTGGGTGGGCATGGGACAATATATAGACAGACAGTCAGACAAACAGACATATCGACAGAATTTGGTCTAAAATTTGATACAGATCTACGATTTTAGTACTAAAACCATATTGCAAATTCCATCTAAATAGCTCGCTTTTTTTGTTTTTTTAAGTTACTGTGTTCACAAACACTCAAACAGACCGACAGACACACTTGCCATAGATGGATTTCGACGAAAATTTGAGTGAGCAAACCAAATTTTATACGACTAGCTCATTGCATTTTTTAATTATCGTGCTCACAGACATACAGACATAGTTAAAAAAGAGATTTTTCAGATTCAGGGAGCTCTAAAACGTGGAGGTTCATCAAAATCTCGAAATCGATGTTTTTTAACGATAATAATACTTAAAATAAATAATAATAACAATACTTATAAAGTTAAAAAATAATTCAGAATTTGTAGCGTTTGTTCCAAGATAATTGTTGCTGTACGGTAAACCAAATAAAATATCATAAGCACAATTAATAATTATATGCATAACAAACGATGATTTTTTTTTTTCTTTCTCCTCACCCTTCCCTCTGAAAATCGGATTCAAAATTCTTGGTTTTATAAAGGCTGGCTTGTAAAAATAAAATTACTTCATATTTTTAGTAATAATTTGTCATTTTTATCGGTGCGGATATAGTGAAGCCGCCGATAACACAAATCTAAAAGTTGCAGTCTTGAAATTCAGTAAATAGAACATACACTATAGCACCTTTTAATTAAGTCGGGCTTCGTTTAATTCACTAAGCCATTGGATAAACACCAATAGGAAGCTTTGTAAACACGCAATGAGCACTTCTGACACTTAATTTGGTCACAGCCAGGACTGTTCTATCCATTGGGCTAATTGGCCATAGCCCAGGGGCGCCATTGATCCAAGGGCGCCTGAAAATTTATTATACTGATTTAATTTCAATTTTGAACTCCAAAAATTTTAAATATGATAAAAGTTATATGATTAAAGATTGTAACTAGACAGAACGCCGCTTGCACCCCCGGTTCCTATAACCTAAGTTATCACACCAGTTTGGATGGGTGCAAGGCGGATTAAGCAAACAACAACCCCCACGGAGCCCACAAGGCCCCGCACCCGACACCGCCCCCCCCCGAACAACTTTATTAAGAAAAAACAAAAGAGGTACAATTTTTACAATATTTACAAATTTGACTAAAAGAACAAGTCGTTACACAATAGACGTTATCCATAGCTGTGTACAGTTGCAGCCTCCTTGTAACACAAATGTGAGGCTGTTTTTCAACGTGTATTTTTCATACTTGGTATCCTTTTGTGTTTGGTTTTGTTATAGTGCTGATTTTAAGACTGTTAATTACAACATGCCACAGAAATAAAACCTTAAATATAACACTAGACTGAGAAGCCCGATTTTATAATCTTACTAGCAATACCCGCACGGCGTTGCCCGTGGTGTTATGACTTCAACAAAATGAAAAATGAAGTCCACATACAATTACAGTTATGAAAACGAAATCAAAACAGAAAAATATATATTATTGATTTTGCCCGCTTCTTTTCCCTCCCGACAATGACATTTACCCGTGGCATCATTGCTTAAACAAAATATAAAAAACGCCACAGACAATTGCAAAAATGTAAGCTTTGAAAACGAAACCAAAACAGAAGAATATGTATTATTGAGTTTGCCCTCTTTTTCCTCTCGATAATGGCATTCAACCTTCCAGCGGGAGCACCTGCGCAAATTTTACGACAAACGGGATTTTTCATACCCTGTTTTCTCACACGGAGTCAAAACTGTCTGCAAATCATTGCTATTCCTTCATGCGACCCGTATCTTCAGGATAGAGAGGCAATCGATGAGAGAATCCTAAAGCATGAGTGTAATAGAAGTTATTTACATTATTAATGATAAAGTAGCTAGTTGCACGCTGATTTTTTTTTCTTTGCTCCTCAATTATTTTATAAGGTAGGCATTTTAGTAGGGGCATTCAAATTCCTAGTTGCGGTTCTGATGGGGCGCTAAATTACTCTAGTCCAGGGCTCTCTAATTTGTTAAGACTGTCCTGATCACAGTTAATGACCTTTGTTAGTGTATGCTGATGTTGACACCAGACCGTGTATGCTCCCTCTGTTGTCAAGAACAAAAGAAAACCTTGTGGGATATGCAAGGAAGCAAGCTATAGCTCAAAATGAATGTTCTTATAATTAATAGCGTGTCAGCATTGGCGTAGCAGGAAAAAATGGTACGGGCAGCACGTACCCTCCCCTCCAGCAAAACAGTCCAGTGGCATTTTAAAGGCAGCCCGGAGATGATATTTTTCAGTAAACTCAGCCGCTCATCCACTTGTACACCGAAGGGCTTGCCAGTTCAGTGGTGGGACCAGAACATGGAAGCGGTTCACAGCAACCACGGAAAACTCGCTGCCCTGCCTGAGCTGAGTCCGCTAATCGAGCTTTTTTCCTCGTGACTGTGAAGTCAAAACGGAGGAGGAAGAAAGAAATTTAAAAACAAAGAAACTGAAAAAAGAGAAAGTTCACTAAAAATGGACTTTCTTCCTCTAAGTAATTTAATTTAGATTTAATAATTTTTGTCTGATGATAGCAAAGGATAACTTAAAGTTAAATTTAAAAGAGGGAGAAGATTATGCCAGCTGGGAATATGAAAAGGCCTAAACTTGTAGGAGGGAACAAAGGGGGGATGGGTGGTCAGCCCAAGAATTTGGTTCTATTAATGATGGCAGCAGATGTACTGTCCAATGGAACCTCGCAGCCGGAATTAGGGCGCCATCCCAACTACGGGAAATTTATTAATAAGTTAAGAATCAATGATACATGGGGGGGGGGACAGGCCCTGGACGAGTATACAAAATTTATCTTGGTTACATGCTAAGAAATTTAAAAAGTAAAGGGAAAAAACAAACAAAAAATCCTAAAAAATAAAAAGATTCGCATACAATTAACGCTTACAATAAAACAACACTTTGCACCGAAACTCAAATTCAAACACGAGCACAGGACTGTCTGAAAAAGAATGGGGAAGAGATGAGAATGATGCGAAAGCAAGGGGGAGAGCAGGTGATGTTGCAGTGTTATAAGAGACTGCAAGGTGCTGAGGCAAGTGGTTGGTGCAATCTGTCAAGACGTGAGTTGAAGCTGCAGAGGAGGAATTATAACAGAGGAAGGGGATTAATACTTTAAAGTTCTGAGGGAGTTGCTCTGGTTCCTGAAGACAAAGTCCCCAAGGAGCATGCAGATCTTGTTTATGAAGTTGCGTGCATGATGCCCCTTGTGGGACTGAGCAGAAGGAGGATCTCTACCCGCGTCTGGATGATGGAGATGTTATGCGCTTTGGATGGACTTGAATGACTGCGATCGAATGGTGATCTGGTGATGAATCGTGTGACTGACATGACTTGAATGATGGTGACTTGTAGGATGGAGCATTGGCTTGAGGTCTAAATGAAGGGAATGTGATGCAATGGTGACTTAATGATTGTGACATGAAGGGTAGGAATGGGTACTCAGTCTTAATGATGAAAATGTGATGCAGATATGAAAGACTTGAATGGTGGTGACTTGAAGGATGGAGCTTTTGAGATGATGAGAGTGTGATGCTGGAGGCTTGGGTTGGAGTTGGAAGCAAGAAGAGGCTGGTAGTGTAACGATGAAGCTTGCTGTATGTGAAAAAGCACTTGGAACTTGGCGGTGGGTCAGAGATATTATGATGTGGGGTGGTCCGATTTGATGAGGTGTTTGTTGAGAGCTATGAAGTTTACTAGTTGCACTATTTTATTTCTGGAGAGTTGGTGTCTAACTATTGAAGAGAACCAGGCTTTTTTAAATTGTCCTTGTGGAAATGTGAAGTGATAGGTCAAGGTGGTTGGACAGGAAGTGGCGTAATGAAAAGGGGTGCCTTCTTCCCTGCATGCACAGTTGTTATCTGAGTGCTTGCCGAATCGATAGAAATATTCGGGGAAGGGCCCATGGCCCGTGACGAACTGGGTCAGCCGCCTCGGCCAGTTATGGTTTTTATTGCCAACCTTCGGCAGCACATCATGGGTGGAATGACCAAATTTTTCATCGTCCTACTGTTTTTGCCATTTCGCCAGAGCTATCTCCTTCAGCTCTCTTTCGGTACTGCTTCTGGGAAACGGGATTTGCAGCAGGGGGACTTCCGTAGAGATTATTGCGCCTTTTGCCAGTTCGTCAGCCTTTTCATCACCCAGATGTCCTACATTCACTTTTATCCAACCCAGTCTGATGTTGGATGACTGAAGGAAGGATTCCTGAATCTGGCGAGCTTTTGGGGTTGTTGTTTTCTGGTTTGCAATTGCTTTCAGGCTGGATTGGCTGTCGCTCCAGATTTTAGTTTCTATTGCTGTTGTTGTTGCGTAATTGATGCCTTCTCTAATACCCACCAGCTCTGCCTGGAAAATGGAGTTTTTATCTTGAAGCCTTGCTTGCCAGGTCTTGATGATGCTCTGCTGGCTGTCAAACGCGCAGAAGGCTGAACCCACTCCTTGCTCCATCTTGGAGTCATCGGAAAAGATGTTGATCTTGCCTACTGATTTTAAGTCCTCGTCTGCTGAGATGATGTCCTCATCAATTGAGATGGCTGGATAGTGGGTCCAGCCTGTGGCCTTGTTTTCGAATTCCGCCCCTTTGAATTCAGCTTCATTTGTGACAATATCCTGTTTGAGGCGCGTGACTCTAATATAGTTTGCCTCGTCTTCTGATTTGATGGGGAAGGGCATGATTCCAATGACCCAGCTAAAACAAATCTGCAGAAAATCTGAAGGTATTTGGAACATGTTTTCTTCAGATTTTCTGCAGAAAAAAAATATGTAGAATATCTGAAGAAAACTATGTTCTAAATACCTTCAGATTTTCTGCAGAAAAAAATGTAGAACATCTGAAGAAAAATACGTTCCAAATACCTTCAGATTTTCGGTAGATTTTTCTACAGTCAAGGTTTAATTACTAACTTCACTAACCTAATTTGTGATTCAACTTACTTGTACGATGTCGATTCAGATTGTGACAAAACTTCAAACTCATCTTATGCGGGATTCAAACCTGCGTTCTTATAGTTGGCAGGCAGGAACGCTAACCACAAGGCCACGCCGGAATACACGAGATGGGGGTAAAATAATATATTTGAATTTTAGCGTCACCATAGCTCTAGTGGCGCCATGTAGTGATGTAAAAATCAACCAAGGTCAGAATACGTGTTTCAAAGTCGAAGAGATGAGTAATAGATGAGATTAGTAATATTTTTGTTCAATAATTTAGATTCTCTATTTCAATAAATTCGTTTTCACCTTTTATCTTTCTGGTAAGCCTTCTCTCCATAAAAAGGGCGCAAGCTCCACTTTTCCTTTCTTTTTTGGAGGAAAATAGCTAGTCAGAAAGACTGTTCGAAAACTAATTGGAAATTAATTAAATTATGGGGGGGGAAAGTTTAAAATGGTAAAACCTCAAATATTTATTTTAAAGATTAATTCAGAATTCAATTTTTCAGTGGCATATTTAAAAAATTTAGTGCCTAAGACAATTTTCGATTGGGAAATTTTTTGAAACTCCTGTCTGCTGTAGAATTAAACAATAATGATAATTACATTCTAATTTTATTTTATATCCTTTGGAAAATAAAGCTGCAATATTAGAGAATATGGTGCAAAATATGTATTTAGAGAAATGCAGATATTATGAAATTGCAGTTAAATCTTCAAAAAATCAACCAAGTTTAAGTTGTCAATCAAGTTTAATGATTTTGTGAAAATCTGCTAAATAACTGCAAATTGAATTGAAGATAAAATTTTTACAGATTTTTTGAAGTCTTAAAAAAATCTACAGGATATTTAAAGAAAAAATAAAAAGAATTATTTTTGGAGATTTTATGCAGATTAAAGTGAAGAAAAAATGCAGATTTTTTTCTGTCTTCAAAAAATCTGCAGAAATCTTTAAAAATACTTCAAAAAAAAATTTTCTGCAGATTTTTTTTAGCTTGGAATGACTTGCAATTCTGATGTTAGTGAAGTTTGGTAGACCCCCGTGAAGTTGAGGCCGAAGGGGCGTTGGAGTCGATCTAATTTGGTTTTGATGCGGTAAGACATGTACCTACCCCAGGCCGAGACACCATGTGCAACGGTTCTCTCAGTGACCGTCTTGTAAAGCTGTGTTCTGAAATTTGGAGAAATACCCCATGTTCACCCGGCGATTTTAACAAGATTCCTGTGCTTCTGTAGGGCTTTGGTACCCTGCTGGACAAGGTGGTGTGTCCAGTTCATCTTCTTGTCCAGATATACCCCAAGATATCGGATTCATTGTACTTACTTTTTTAAAAAAAAAAAGCATTAACGCATTAACGTTTTGTAAACATGGCCAGTGGCTCAGCGACAGTAAGGGGCGTTCGGGGAATAATATGATTTTTTCGACCCCCAATCGTCACTATTGGCTTAGAAAGTGTAAATTGCGCCCGGGGTATGGTCTTATTTTAACGCCTCCTCGTCATATTTTGATTTAAAAAATGGCGTAAACGCAGTAATGCTTTGACTCCTTGGCGCCCCTTAAAACTGGCACCAGGGGCATCTATACCCCTCCCTTTTCCCCGGTCGCTACGCCACTGGTGTGATAAGTTATTTTACTTTCAACAAATGGATGCCGAAAGATATATCTTGATATTAACGTATGTCAGAAGTATGGCAATCAAATGCTAGTCTCATTCAACCATAAACTGCTGCATCGATACACCGAAAATGAAGTTAGTGAACTTTGATTTGTGTCGCTTGATAGCTTTTATCAAGCAAATATTCTGGAGGATTTCAACACTGGCGTGCGTGCGAAGAATGCTTTTGTTTCTTAAATACCGATTTGGAAACTTAATAGATATAAAATTTCCATCAAGCGGATTCAGATATATGATGATAGAATTTTAACATCGACATATGCAAAAAGAAAGAGACATGATCTTAAATGTTGGTGTGAAAATACAATACGAAGGCAATGAAGCTAAATATTTGTGAATATTTTTGCAATCAATTAACTATCGCACGTGTTACACGCATAGATTTTATCAAATGGGCTCGAAATGGTTGCCGTATTTCCCTTAAAATAAGACCTAATAAGGAACTAAACCCTAAAATGACTTTTTGGATGTTCGTATCCTAAACGGTGCCTCAAAAATGATTTCCAATTAATTAGAGATTATGAGCCGACGAACGCATTTAACACGAGTTTGCTGCACTTCTTTCCGGACGTGCTGAGTCATAATATGAATATTAATATACAACGAACCAATTCACTCTCACATGAAATATACTGCGTACGCCGCACCTATTTAACCTTGGAATTTACTGCGCATCTTACAGGAGGAAAAAGAATGTCACCTCACAACACAGCGTAAGTGAACGTGCAGGTACGTTTGTTATGTAAATGTAATGTCACTTGAACTGACAATATTACTGACATTAATAATTACACTAAACAGAAATATAAATTGGGAGCAAGAATTTATAAATAATCAGGCGGAATCTTTTTGTAACTTGTACATGAAAAATCATTACAACTTCTGAAAACACGCCCTAATATGTATTTGGGAGGAAAAATTAATATGACAACTAAGTATGTATGTATTTTTGTGCGAAAAGAGAGAGGGGAATTTTAACTTAAGCATACTCAAAGCCTTCTTAACAATTTGAGCGTCTTGGACTAGAGTAACCTTGCGTCCCATCAGTGGCGTAACTAGGGTGGGGTAGGTAGGGCACGTGCCCTGGGCGCAATTGCCAGGAGGCAAAATTAAGGAATCAATTGCTTGTATTTAAAAGAAAAGTAGGTTTTTCGAAGCTCTTATTCCCAAGATTCTAAAAATTAAAAATGGTTTCAAAAAAGTGTGGGAAAATCTTAAGGATACAATCATTTTTACAACCCGGAAACCTCAAGCTGCAACAAAATAACAAGTAATATTATGTTTCAGAGATTTCCTGACCCAAACCCCCGTCAATGAAATCAAATCTCGTTTAAAAGGAAGGTCCTTTCCACAGAGTTCTGTCTCGGTTGGGTGGTGGATTAGGGAAGATGGTTGAGGATGATTATCTCCGCAGGGTTTCTGATGGTTTCTCACGGTATGCCAGAAGCAAAAGTGTCATTAATATTTTCAATCAGCAAAGAGTGAAGAACGGAAAATATACCTCCAATTTTTTGAGTATGTAAAAGCACTCCAGCAACTTTAAAAGATGCAAGTTCGCTGTCTTTACATTGTTTTCAGTACTGAATATTTGCAAAATTTGTATGATGAAAAAACAATAGTGTTTATTTGAAATTTCATTTCGAAAAACCTAGATGCTGCCAAACGCAAAAAATAAATAAAAACTTTAAAAAATACTGAGAGAGAAAGAGAGAGAAGACAGCATAAAGTTTTGCAATGGCTGGCAAAAAATATCAATCCTTATTAATGTTGAAATCAAGATAAATGAAAGCGATTT
>BGPR01007794.1:0-68559 GCA_013235015.1 Araneus ventricosus | reverse complement strand
ATTTGATAATGATAATGGATTTGATAATGATAATGGATTTGATAATGGATAAATTTGATAATGGAAATAAAATTAATCCTTTTGATAATGGATAATGGATGATGGATTCAATTGATGGATTTTAATCCATTTGATAATGTATGATGGATCCGATTGATGGATTTTAATCCATTTGATAATGGATGATCGATCCAATTGATGGATTTTAATCCATTTGATATTGAATAATGAAATAAAATTTGATAATGGATAATGGATTTGATAATGGATAATGGATTTGATACTGGATAAATTTGATAATGGAAATAAAATTAATCCATTTGATAACGGGGAATGGATTTAATCTATTTGATAACGGATGATGGATCCAATTGATGAATTTTAATCCATTTGATAATGGATAATGGAATAAAATTTGATAATGGATAAATTTGATAAAGGATTGGATTCAAATGTTTTTATATCCACTTTCTTTTAAACGGAAGGTATAAGTGGTAAAATTATTTTTAAATTCTTCTTGTTTACGTAATTTAAAAGCTATACGGTTTTATCAGATTTCATGAAAATTCCTTATACTGAAAAACAAATCTTTAATACGATAGGCAGAAGCCCCAAGGAGAAATTAGCTAAAATGTATGGCATATGTTCGTTATTTATATAAGATTTGGGTTCCCATAAATATAAACTTAAAAATCAGATATTTTTAGCCAAACAGAATTGAACATTTAACAATACATGATAATTGTACATTTAAATATCAATTACGATTATACAATCTACTTCTATTAAACAGTATGTAGATTTATTTGAAAAAGTATATAGAGATACTGAAAATCAGTATATATTTGTCGAGTTTTTCGATTTCTACTGAATCTTTCTCTTTTCAGCATTGTGGGATCAATCACATAAAATGAAATCTTAAATAAATACATTTTTCTTCACTCCAAAAACTAAAGGAGAAAAATCACTAAATCTCAAAACAAAGCTCTATGCAAAGGTAAATAAAATCATTGGTTAAGTTTCTCTGTTTGGAGCAAGAAGAGAAAACATTTCGGATTTTATCGAGATCATAGTAACATTCCACAATAGCCTGAGGAGAATTCTCCAGTATCAATAACATGCAACCAATGCAGAACGGGAATCAGAAGAACAATGTTAAGGCACACATAGAAATTTTTCCTGAGGTTTTTTTCGTCCAAGGCAAAAGCTCAGGTTACTGACCATAAAATCATATTTATTCTTTCCTTCCATTTGTCCAACTCGTCACAAATTGGATTTCGTTTAGGGATATTGTTTTATTGTAAATATTATGCGTCTACCCTTAAATCTATGTAGCTATCATATCTAGAAGTAATTTGCAATAAGTTTCGTTTTGCTGAAGAAAGAGCATTTTGAGAATTAATAAAAACGGGGAGGAATGATTCTTAATACTGATTATTTTTTTCGCAATGGTTGTTGCAAAAGGGTGGTTTCATTGAAAAACTTTGAAGAAGACACCATTAGAAGTTTTTTTTTCTTTTTTATTATATTTATGTTTGAATACATAATATATGCTAGTACTTCACGTATATGTTACCGATAAAGCGTATAATTTAGTTATTTCATAGAATAACTAAGAATTCAACTAGGTAATTCATGAAATACCTAGTTATTCTATGAAATAACAGATTATACGCTTTACATTAGGGATTCGCTTTCGCAGAACTTGAGATTTGAATACTTTCTTTTATATCTGAAAATATGGTTTGGGGACTCTTCCTTTTTTAAATAGAACAAAATAACTAAGTTAAGAATAGAATAGCAAATTTTTAGGAACAAATTATATTTTTCATTGATTTGCTCTTTCATGAAACCAATTGATTCTCGAATTGAAGTTCGCTTTTTTTGTAATTTGTCGACGATTTATTTCATATCGCAACTTTTATGATCCACAAAATTTCACAGAAATTAAATATTACTTTAACAAGAACCATGATGTCTTATAGAGTAGGATTTCTCAAAGTTTGATTCCACCTTAATGGTTCCGGTGGAGCAGGGAAGAATGGGATTATTACGTTTAATACATAAATTTGAAAGTAACAAAAAGTATTTGTGTAAAAAATATTTTTTCATCAAGACATTTTGTTTTCAGCTCATTTTCACTAAACAAATTAAAAGATATAGTAAAGTACTTATTTTTCTTCGCCGTAAAGATAATGCTTTCAGCCTACTGATGAGTAAATTTCTTCGTAAATATTCATAAATGAAGGTGATAAAGAATATTTCTTTATACACAGGTGTGTGAGAATTGTGGGACACTTTTCAAAAATTATTTTAAAAAACTAATGATGTTTTAACCTTCCAGCGGGCGCGTGTTTGCAAGATATACTTAAATTGGGCTTCGTATTACATATTTATATCGTTATCTTATATATTTAAATTCAATTTTATTTATAAGATCTTTGTTTACTATTAAGCTAATAAATACAGATAACATCAATAAAAGTTGCATTTATTTTTGTAAAACAACACGATAAATATATGTAATACGATGCATGATATATGTAAAACTTTCGTAAGAGCGCCCGCTGGAAGGTTAACTACGAATTTTTTTTAAATGAGAGCACATTTAGAAAAAAAATTTCAGATAGGTAACACGCCGTTTAGGTGGTCCAGGAGTCGTAAATTAATGGAAATCGAAAATTTGTTTAGGGCCATTATCTGCAAAAATATTGAAACTGGAAGAAAAACAGAAGCATGTATTTGTAGGGAATTTTACGCTCTTTAATTTGGTAAATAAAATATAATTCGAAAACTGAATAGGTTTCGAGATATTGAAGAAAAACTAAAATAAACCCAGAAAACGTGCATCGGCTTCTGCTGATCGGCAGCCATTGCGAATGGAAATCTGTCACCGATGATTGACACTCAACTATCTAATTAGATGAGCCCTTCTGTGCTATAGTTAAGATACAGCAGAGAAGGGCTCATCTAATTAGATAGTTGAGTGTCACTCAAATTAAATTAATTATTAAATCACACCTGAAATTAAACGATACTTGAGATTTCCATATTTATCTACCTTTGACAAAATCCTGCAAGGAATGCTAATTGAATCTTTTAATATCGGATATTTCCTTCCACATGCGTTGGAGATTTAATACTAGCAGAATTCACTGACGCGCATGCGCAAACTGAGAGACTACGCGCAAGAATATTCAATTCCTATGGACTAGTTCTCTGTTATGATTGTTTTGGGTTCACGCAGTTACCTACCCAGGTTCCACTTCCGTTTTTCATTAATCCTCCGATTTATATAATTGCCAAATCCATCAGGAAACGGCATCAACATTTATCCACTATTGATTGTCTAAATCGCTTGGTTGAAAATTTAACCTCCAAACAAGACTTAGAAGATGCCAAAAAGACAGATAACGAAAATTATGGCAAGTTTTCCACAAAATAAGGTTTATATTTTAAGTAAACATTGAAAGCTACAGCAATAGAAACATATTTAATGCCTTTAAAGTATGCATAACCCATAATATTAAAAAGCCGTTAATCGAAAGCCGTTACCTAGTTGATCTGCAGATTAACCGATTTGCTCCGTTAACGTGCAGACTCAAGAGTTTTCCGCATTTTACCTAGGTAATGTGCACATTAACGGCTTCCGGGTCGTTAAAGTTCAAAAGTTTGTTTTTCATATTTCCTTTCCCTACAACTTCCTCCTCTCCCTCCACTTTTAGTTTTTGTATTTTAAAACAATTGTATACAAAATCTGAATTCAGTGTTTGCAAAGAGAGATTTTTAACGATAGAAAACTGTAGAAATATCTTTACGTCAAACAGCAATAAAACAATCCATTGGTATTGAGAAAGGTTTCAGAAAATGTGACTGCAAATCTAAATGTACCACAGATAGGTGTGCTTGTCGCCAAAACCAATTTCTATGTAATTCAAAGTGTCACCAATCTTTAGATTGCACTAATAAGTAAACATAATTTTATCATATGTTTTGAAAATTCATTTCCTTAAATGTAATAATATTTTAAACAGTTTGATTCTTTGTATTATAGTTTTTTAATTGATTGGTGATTGATTCTATCAACTAATTTGTTGATTGTTTAATTGCAATAACTTGATTCTTTAGATTTCGAAAAATAAATAAATAACATTATGTTAATTTAAGCGTACAGTAACGTTGCCGTTGTTCCAGCAAAGATCTTATTTTCACTTAAACGTGTGCCTAGTAGGTAATGTGCAGATTATCTAGGTAATTTGCAAATTACCTAGGTAATTCGAGGTAACATATACTCAAAAATATAAGCTGTACTGTTTCCTTGGGAAATACTATACGGCGAGTAAAGAAAATAAAACAAATTTACACCGGAAAGTGTTTAAATACTTCCTTAATGCAGAGAATGCTTTTATTGTAGTTTCAGAGAACTTATTATCTTGCACAGAATTTGAAATGCACATTGGGGAAGTTTACACTTTATTGAACATATTAAATGTTTATACAATTTTGTTACATGTAGTATTTAGAAGTAATATAAATGTGTTAAGAATATTTATAAGACATATGGAAAAATATTTGTTTAATATATTCAATGCTACAATAAATATGTTGCATTTAAATATTTAAATTAAAATAACTTACTAAAGCCGTTATCCCAAACGTTTAATTTTGCGATAAAGATTTGGACTCCTGAAATTAAAATTAAAAGAAATGTTTATCTGTTCCGGTTTTGTCGTTTATGCTTTCCCCTAAACATATACTATATATCAGTAAATATTCCTCTTTAGTATGGAAATACCAGTTTTTGTCTGTAAGAGTAACATCTGATGAAATGATTCGGAACGAATTTGTAGTACAAGCAAAAGAAAGAATCAAAATCCCTCCTTAACTGCTCGCCAGAGAAGTGAAAAATATTACTAAAAGACTTTCGTACTTCTCCCCTTATAAATGTATGATAAACCAAACCCTGAAGTAGAACATTTATCTCACTTCCTTTCTAATAGATCGAAAGAGAAAAAGAAGGAAAAATCCCTACAAATATTCCAGTTTTCCTTTTTTTCCCTTCGTTTAGTCTACAGATTTCTGGCGACTCCCAAAACCTACCCTACACGAGTCTGCTAAATGAAGTGGCATTACAAGTTTAATCCTCCATTGGAGACGATTGATTGCGAGGACTAATGTCCTCTGCACTTTGGGGTTGGGCCTTTACCAACGAGGACAGGGAAGTGTGAGGGGAGAGGGGAGAAATCGCTAAATCAATGGTGGATTTGTAAGAAACATTTTATTTTATCATTTCTTCTTTTTCCCCCGTCTACCTACTAATTCATGTTTTGGGATGTTCCCAGCTTTACTCTTTTATCTCTTGGAAATATTTTCTTCATTCTGGATAAAGATTCGGAATTGGTGCGTTACTAAGCATAAAACCATGTTTACTCCTTTCTTCCAATTGTCTCATCCTGACAAATTATATTTAGTTCTGGACTATTATATTTCTGCAAAAATTATGCATCATCCCTTGAATTTTGTCAGCTATCAAATCTGCCATCGTTTTGTATTTTAATTTGAGTCGTGGTCTTTCATTATATGGTAACATTTTGAAAATGTTTCGCGATACAGGAAATTCAAAAGCGGGACAGAATGGTTTTGAAATGTTTTCTTGTTCTGGACTATTATATTTCTGCAAAAATTATGCATCATCCCTTGAATTTTGTCAGCTATCAAATATGCCATCGTTCTGTATTATAATTTGAGTCGTGGTCTTTCATTATATGGTAACATTTTGAAAATGTTTCGCGATACAGGAAATTCAAAAGCGGGACAGAATGGTTTTGAAATGTTTTCTTGTAACGGTCATTTGCGAAAAACTTAATTAAAAAGAAGTTGTGATGTTTTGACCAAGGGAAGATGGTCATCATTTTTGTTCAATTTGGCCTTTCGTAGTTTTGGATTATTTTTGCAGATGTTGGGATATTAATAGGGAATCAAATCAGATTTGAATCAATTCTTTTGTGTTGCTCAGTATTATCTATGAAATCTTACAGAATTCTCTTTTATAAGAGGAAAAAATATGTATAACGACACTTTCATTGCAAAATATCCATTTATATGACAACTAATAATGTCTTTTTGTCTTTTTCCGAACAAAAGAACAGAATGAAGTTATTTTGGTCGACTCTTTTAATACCCCGACTTAGTTTACCCTAAGGGTGTAAGGGAAACCCTATAACCAGTTTACCTTAAGGGATGAGGGTGCAAAGGGTATTAGCGAGTCGGTTGGCAAAAAATTTCGAATTAACACTCTGTACTCCCATTCCATCTTCAGTGGAAAGTAAATATAAATTCTATGCATTTTAATAAATAAAAATAATATACATAAATATATAAAATTTAAACAAATTATATTCATAAATAACACTCATGTAAACCCATCCAACAAGGGTGAGGGACAAGTACAAAAATATTTATTCTTTAATAGAATTCTAAAAAAATATATTAGGTATGGCAATTTCTGAGATAGTCTGTTGAATATGTAATCCCTGATTTTAAAATTATCCCAAATTTCAAGTATGTTTTTTCATTTAAGCGTAAATTTTTGACAATGACTTCTTTGCTAATACTTTGGTTTCTTTCAACTTACCTTGGAATACTTCTGCTTCATATTGTTAACTTTTTGGTGGTGAGGAATGTAAATTACCGATGCATTAAAAAAGAGAATAATAATTTTTCTCAAAAATCTGGAGGTCAAAATAAAAATCGTAAAAGCAGAAGGAGCAGGTAGAAAAGCTGTAAGTAAATTAGAACTGTAATCGCATCTATAATATATTTTATATGATAAGTATGTTTAATAACATTTCGTTTCTTATGATAATCATTATTGTTTTATATCTTTCTCCTATTGTTTTCAGCGCTTCAAGCATTTACGAGTTTTGTTTTGACATCCAGATTTTTGAGAAAAATTATTATTTTCTTTTTCAATGCATTGGTAAAAGCGTTTTTTAAAAGTTTTTTTATATTTATTATTTTCTAGTTTTTATTTTTTAATTTATGTCATAATTTAGTATTATAAATATTTTATACGTCAACTAACTAAAGCAATTATTTGATTGAAAAAGGTCTGATAGGATGTACGTAATGGACCCTATGCTTTATTTAATTCCAGAAATAATTTCTTTGAAAAGATCTATATTAGGACATACCTATTTTTATTTTTATCGAAACATTTAATTTACTGTGTCAAGTATTTTAGTTCTCAAAAATACTATAGATCGCGCCCTTGAAACCTACTGTGTGCAAACGCAATTTTGCGAATCCTTTTTTAAACTGATAACCGAGAGCTCTAAAATTATTAAAATATTGCATTGTCATCAAGACCCAATAAATATACAAAATTTCAGAACTCTAATGCATTAAGAAGTGAGTGAGAAATCGATCACAAAATTCCAACCATACATACATACAAACATGAAACATTTCGAACTTAGTAAAAGCGTTTAAAAATAGATTTTGTTTGCAAACGAGACAATCAGTTTTATGTTATTTTAAATAAGAGCAAAGTTTATTAAGATGAGAGATATGCTTTTAAGATAAGGGAACGGTATTCATTTTTAAAGTCTAACTGATTATTTCATTGATTGAAAAAAATCCCTTTATAATTCGAACCAAATTTTCCATCTAATTCTATCGATAACTGCTTGCGAAAAGACTAAACATTATGTGAAAGTAAAATTGTTATGTAGCCTTCTAAAGTTTGTTCGTGTTCAATGCAGAGATATTAGCCATACAGTTCTTTCTTGTCTCTTATATCTTCTTCTGTCCTATTATCGGTCTTTTGATTTGGTTTAAAAGATTTATAGCCTTTTTCAAATTCCGCTTAAATTGAGAAACTTATCAAAAAGAAAAAAAAATTTCATTCGTAATTAATTTTTAATTAAGTGTCACAATAAATGACAGTGATTCAATTTACTATTAAATTACTTGAAAAAACATTTCTTTATGATATCCTCTTAACACAATAGATGAGATAATATCGAAAGTATTTCGGGTCTTTCAAAAAAATAATTTATTTTACTTATATAAAACCATTACTAAATACCCACGCTTAAACGTAAGCACAAATTATTAACCAAAAGAAAGCCATTTCAAAATTTCGAGAACTTTCTTTAAGAATTCTTAGGTCGCTATTAAATGTATAAGAATAGCTTCAAGCTTCAGCAAAGGAGACAATGCTTTTCTTTCTTAAAAGAATATTTTATAAATCTCGAGTATATAGCTACTTTGACAAAATGTTTCTTAATTACTTCTTTCTAACCCCATCTAAGAATCAACTTGAACTTCCTCCCACACAATTTAGCGTGCATAAAATGAAAGAAAAAAAACATGTTACAATATTTTTTGAAATAATGAAAAGGATAATTTCACTGTGTTTTCAAAGCAAGAGGAACTACGTTTGATTTACTCGTATTGCAATCGAATAGTTTATTTTAAAATATCCCAGGGAATATTTATAACTGACTTAAAGATTTTTCATATGTAAGATATATCTTCATGGATGCGTATGTAGACTGTTGGCGTTTAGGAACAAAATGTAGACAATATGAATTCGGAAAAATATTACGTGTTTTTTAATCAAGAAATTAAGTTATACAGAAAATTATTAAATTTTATTTAATTTATATGGACAAAGAATGGACACCTATATATATATTTTTTTAAGTTGAAAGAATTTTTTAAATACTATGTTTGAAATGAGTTTTTAAACTTATCTAGAGAATAATAATGATTATTTTTAATAATTTTTGAAGGTTACTTGAGTCTGAATGCCATGAATTTAAGTAAATTACAGACACATCTCATACAATTAAATTGTCAAATTTTATACATTATTTCCTTCATATTAGAAAAAGTATGTTACTATAAATATAATATATTTTATAATTCACACTACCGAAGGCTTCAGCTTGTAGTGATCGTAGCGCCATCTTATTCTGTCACGCATATAAGTCAGTATCTACCTCCGGACCATGGGAATACCCTTCTTCTAGTGGTTAAGATGCTCGACTCGGGAAACAAAAGTCCCAGCTTCAAAACTACGCAATGCCAAAGTGGTGACCCGGACGTGATATGAACACGCAACCTTCTGATCTTAAATGAAACTTAATCTCAACAGTTAAAACAACAGTAGAAACGAAGGTTGAATAATTTGATGTTGGATTGGCTTTTTAATTTACTGATTGTACATTGTACTGTATTTAAATGAACTCTAATTATCGGTAGAAACGAAGGGTGAATAAATTGATGATGGATTGGCTTTTTAATTTACTGATTGTAGTGTGTTTAAATGAACTCTAATTATAAGGATGAAAGCTAGAATAAAATCTAAGTATTATTTTTCATCTTCCTTCTTATTTATGAAATTTATAGATTAGAAGATTCGATAAGAATATAGCAATTGTTTATAGCAATATGGAAATGAAATTCTATAAGATTTAACGAATATACAAGAAGCAATGTAAATAAATGCAAGTATTGTATATTCGCTATGTATCGCTAAGAAAAGTAGTTAAAAACTAGAAAAGTAGATGTTTTCAGAAATCGATATTTGTATCGAACCGAACTGAACATTTAACAGGATATTGCAGTATTTGTTTAAACGCGAATTTTCTAGACTCTTTAGTGACGTTTGTTGTAAACAGATCACTTTTGTTAAACGCAATATAATTTTAATTGGAAAATACGTTATAGTTCAGATTCTTAAAGCAACTCTTTTACGATTTTCTGCTTCTACTCAGTCATCTTTGAGCATAATGAATAATTTAGGAACATAGAAAATTACAAGAACAATATTTTAGATATAGGTATTTCTTCGCTAGGAACCATACGAATAAAATAAACCTAAATCTGAAATCAAACTTCCCCAGAAAAATAAAATCGTTCCTTAAATTTCTCTGGAAGAAGAATCAAAAATAGAAAATATTTCGTATTTTATCGAATATTTAAGTAACAATGCAAAATAGCCGGAGGACCATTTTCCAGTATGAATAACATGCTGTGGTTTGACAGAGCAGAACGGGGAGAAGATGAAGAATAAAATGGTAGACAAGAATATTTCCTTGTCCCTTTTTATATTTGACGAAGGCTCACGTTACTGACCAAAAAATCGCGTTTATTCATCCTACCTAGTAGTTTCTTCCGTCACAAATTGGGTTTAGTCCAAGGCATTTGTTTTAATGCAAAATTATGCGTCTGCACTACAATATCAGCAGCCATCAAATCTGGAAGTAATTTTTATTGACTATCATATCCGGGGTTTCATTTTACCGATAATACAGTTGAAATGTTTCTCGATGTAGAGCATTCTGGAAATCAATAAGGAGGAAAGAATGGTGCTGAAATGTTCATCTTGTAACGGTCTGTTGCGAAAGGCTTCTTTTGTTCTAAGAGTGTGATGAAACAACCAGAGGAAAGTGATAATAGTTTTCTATGGCAATTCTTTCTTGGATTTTGAATGCATGGTTAGATATTTTAAGAATGCTGGAAGATTTGAATATATACTTTCGTTATGTACAAAGCAGTTTATGAAGTATATTTTCGGTTTAGATTAGTTTAGTTGCATTAACATCCTGTTTGAAGCTACACGGGGCTATTTTGGACGGACCTCGTCATTTTGAAGCGGTATGCGCCTGAACTGGCACCTCCATCTCCAAGCTTCCGCAGAGTATTGGCTGGGGCTTTTGGCACCCTAGGTGAGATAAAGTGTCCAGCGTGCACAGCGGATCTTTAATTGAATCGAGTTTCGAACCTAGAACCATCCGGCTTCGAAGCCGAGACCTTGCCACTAGGATACCGCGCCCCGTAGGTATAATTCCGGAATTTTTTTATATAACAAATGCAAGAAATTTAGTATGATTTTCACGGTAGCGATAGAATAACCGATGACTTCTCTTTCTTTCGGAGTACATTTTCGGAATTGAAGTAATACTAGTGCAATTAACGTTGCTGACTTGGTGAATGGATTCCAGTTGTTTTATATATCAATTAGTCATTGTATAAAGCTTTATAGAAATAACGATAAATTTAAAGCTACTGTACATCCTGAAACCAATGAAAATGCCTATCTACCAGCTTTCTATTAAAAATTAATAATCTGAAACTTAAAACGATAAGAGAAGTTTTCAGTAGGATATGAAGTGGTTTTCACTCACACACTCAAGTTGCAAAGATACCTAGGCCTTTTCTGAAATAAAAAAAACCCGCCTATTCTCTAAAAACGTTATTGTTCATTCTGTGTTTCTGTTTAATTTTAATTTTTGTTCCAGCCTTTCTGCGTTTAATTATTTAGCGTATTTTGGATGAGAAAAGTCTTTTTCAAAATTTAAATCCTGTTTATTGTTGACTCGAATTTTGATACATTTATAAATCCCCCAAATTAAATAATAAAACTGTTTTCTTGCTGTGGATTCTGGAAGATGTGTAAATCGAATGTTCCGAATTAAATGGTTTCAAATTTGCGATTGTCAAATTGTTAGAAAGACTAAATTAATGGAATTGTAGATAATCACAATTTTGTATCAAAAATGTAACTTTTCAAACTGTCTAATTTATAATGCAGTTTTGTTTCATTTGAAATATTTCATAATTATTAAAATTTTTGTATTGGCAGTTTTAAATCGGTTTTTCTTCATTTACATTTTTATGGAAACCTGGTCTGCTGTAAAATCATCAATGATTTTATATTTTATTCAAATACCTTATAGTTTTTCTGTGTATTAACGAACTTTTACTGTATAATATTCAGAATCTTTTATAACTATATTTACTAGAAAAAATTTAAAAATGATAAAATGTTAAATATTCTAATTTTCACAATTTTTTGTAATTGTTGCTATATTTGATTAGACACATTACCACACATTTTAAGGACAAATAATTATATAATTGCTATATTTTAGCTTGTATATTTCAGTTTCTAAACTGACATATAGAAGCCAGAGATTTCAGATCTTAGTGAAAAAGATACAGTTTGATATAAGTTGATTTTATTAAAATATTCCTGTGTTAATATCTGTAAACGTTTTTGCTTAGTTTGCTTTTTTCATAAAACTAATTAACATAACTATTAAACATTAAATGTTTGCTTCTGCTAAATGCTAAAACTAAATTACATTTTATTCCATTTTTTCTATATTCGTGCAAATATCAGCTTAATATAATTATGTATAGATTTGTCAGATTTTTGATAGAAAAAGTTTAAAAAAGAGAGTATCGATTATTTTATTAAATTCTGTTTATCTGATATTTTTGCACTCATTCAGGAACTAACAAACAACGGCATTTCATACACAACTACTTCTTCCTATTAGAGATACTATTTGAAACATGAATGAAAAAATTACTTTAAAATTATTTTATTTTGGTATTTCTTTTTAAATTTTACAAAAAAAATACAATGGCCTTTATGTTCTCATTTTAAAAGCAAGGGATATAATAATTAAAAATATTTATAAAATAAATCTTCAGTTTTATATTTTTTCACAAGATTTTTATAAATCTTTTTTGGTGTCTCATTACATATTTAAAACGAAATATGAAATAAAACTATTATTTAAGCTAAAGTAATCGTTTAACACTAAAAGCAACTTCTCAGATTGTATATTAATAAGCTTCGATTTTCTGCAAATAAAATTTTTAATCGTTAAATTGAAAATTCAGAATTTAATTCATGACAGAAAATTAAGTAAATGTATGAATTACCGAAAATTCTTAGTGTTATACATAAGTTAGACTCTAAATATTTTTCCAGCGTCATAAAACATAAGGAATATTAAATAAAATTCTATAATGAATATTGAATAGTATTCTATAGTAATTTTTGTATAACAATTCATATCACTAGGACAATAAAGAGAAATAGACTGAAGTTTTATTTTCAATTTCGTGAAATTATGCATTTGAAATAATGATCAGAATCATAAATACTCAGGACTTTATGTTTTCAAATAAGCCATTTATTTACACAGTTACAGTTCGTGAAATTATATTAATTATTAATTTCGTGAATTATGCATTTTAAATAATGATCGGAATCATAAATATTCAGGACTTTATGTTTTCAAATAAGCCATTTATTTACACAGTTACGGTTGGTGAAATTATTTCAATTATTAATTTCGTGAATTATGCCTTTTAAATAATGATCGGAATCATAAATACTCAGGACTTCATGTATTCAAATAAGCCATTTATTTACACAGTTACAGTTTAGGATATTTACTAAAGAGTTCTAAAAGTTTGTTCGAAATCCTCCAAGGAAATTCTTGTAAGACTTACCTGACCATCATATGTGCTTTAAATGAATACATAAGACGATTATTTGAACCTCTTAAATTAATTAGGTTTGATCCTATTAAAATTAGAATTTTCTAACCACATAAATTACTTTTCACTTCAAGGAAATTTGAATTTATAGAAAAGCATGGTATGAAACATGAAAGAACATTTTCACAATTTCTGATATATAGAATTCAGGAATTTTTGATGATTATTCTAAATGGATATTTCAGTATCCATGAACAGAATTATTTTTTACCTCCTTATCTTCCGATAAAACCATATAGCATTAGTGTTTTCACAATTCTTAAATAGAGAAAAAGAATTAAAAACTGAAATAGAACTGAATACATTTTAATAAAGATAATACGAATAAAAATGAATATAATATGTTAACAAAAATATATTTTGAGCTAATTATAATGCTCGGAAATATTTGCCTATCCCCTCAGATAAGATCCTATATTACATTTCTTGTTTAATTTCATTAGAAAACTGCTTCAAACGAAAACCGTAACTCGATTCTTCTTCCTAATTATGGACATGTTTTTATAGTCCTGTCAGTCACTTTGGCATCCTTTGTATTCGCCACGAAGTCAAAAAGAAAAGAAAAATGCCAACCAAACAAAACCAACCACAAATATGCCACTCTCAAACCCAAGAGAAATAATTGGTTACTTTCGTTATTTCCGAGCAAGAATGGTTTGTTTCAAACAACTAGTTCTCATTGGTCCGTTTGCTTTTGTTAATAAAGCAAGCAAAAACACAGCCTTTAATTTCAGTAAACTTTTTGGAATAAAAAGAGTGAATAGGCAAATATTCTGGTCCAAAAGGAAGTAATTTATTCAAAAACTTCATGCGTTTCATTTTTCCTTTTTCATAATGAGTTTTCATGAAAAGTTATTATGGTTTATTTCCTGATCTCTTACTATTTGTATTACATTTCAAGTTCTGTATCGTCATGGAGTAGTAAGAGAAATAATTTAAACACATATTTTAATTTTATATTTCATTAAATTAATTAATTTGAGATTCCAGATAACCAATAAGATAAGTAAAAGAAGAAATCTTCGTTGAAATATGAACAAAATATGGAAATCATTTACCAAAAATTCGTTTAAAACATAATGGTTAATAAAATAAACAAATTTAAATTTTGAATTTGATTAATTAGCATTATTAGCAAAAGAATTTTAATTTATGCAATGAAAGAAGTTATTCATTTTTATTTAAACAGACTATATTGGAGAGCCCTTTTAAAATTTGTGCTTCGAAAGATTACACGAAAATGAATTATTTCATTTTTTTAGAAAAATTTCTGCAATATTTTGGTAATCAATATAGTTTAGATCTCTTTGTAACTGACGTTACCTTTTGAACTTCGATATTCTCTAACTTTTTAAATTTTAAATATAGTCCTAAAAATAATTTTATTTGAATATGGACAAGAAATTCAATATTTTACTTGCAATCAAAATCCATAATACACATCTTTTTAAATTTCGTTCCGTTGGGAATGATGTTACCAAACGATAATTTTATTGAAAATTATGAACAGTCATAGAATCCAAACTCTTTTAGTTATTTTAGTTCAATTTTATTTGACAATCGAAGATTGGTTTTTATTTAACTCATTGATTTTTATTAGCAACTTTATTTGATTATTTGAAGTTAATATTTTGAAAAGTTCTTTTTATTGTTATTCGAAGAAGAAAATAATTAACAAGGGATGAAAATGTGAAAGATAACACATGAATCTATATATTTTGGAGTATCGAATTTCAAATCATGGATACATTGTTCTAGGTAAGGTTTAAATGATAAAAAGTAATCATCAAGTTAGAAGAAAAACAATGTATTTGGTAGAAACATAATTATTGAAACTAAAATGAGAAAATGCACTTTCTTTTATCACATAAGAAAATGCCTATTTCCTCTAAAACCAGAAATATGCTTGCAAAGGGCACAAAAGTAATTTTCTTTTAAATATATAAAATTCAAGAATTCATTAGCTTCCTCGAAGCATTCTTGCAAGTAAGAGGTTTTCACGTCAAGATAATATACTTGAAAAAAATTGAGTTCTTTTTTTCATACTACCTTGACTTTTGACTGTTGTTGAGACCTTTATTTTCTTCAAATGTAGTTGTCGCTAATGAGATTTCTTGAAAATATCACGAGGGAAAAGCTGTTAGTTAGTATATGACAGATTTTTTACTGTATTCTGAAAATTGTAAATAAGAACTCCACAAATTCAAACGATGGTTGTTACTTAATTGTTTATTAGCTTTGACATTTAAAGGTTTTGGATAGGTGAATTAAACAATATATGTCAATAATTTATTTTCTTCATTTTCTGATAAAACTTACTGGTGTTTAAATATCCAAGTGAAACGAGAACTCATCTTTCATAAGAACTCCACAAAGTCAAACGGTTGGTTGTTATTTAACTATTTATTAGCTTCAACATTTAACAGTTTTGCATAGATGAAATAAAAAAAATTCTGCCATTAATTTCTTTTTCTCAATTTATGTTAAAAATTATAGATTCTTAGATCTCCAAGTGAGGCAGAGGACGTTGGATTCATATACCAGTTTTATCGTTTTCACTTCATTTGCAAGCAAGAAGTATATATTAACCCTGGGAAAATAAACATTTTTGAATAGAATATTTACTAAACAATCTGTCCTTAAAGTGAAAAAATAACACAAAGCATCTATGTTTGCCAGTTTAGTTTACACATATTAAAGCCCCGCTTTAAAGTAACACGAGGGATATTTCAGAACAGATATCGTGACATAACGAGGACGACACCTGAACCGGAAAACCTTCTCAAAATTTCCACACCACAGCAGCAGGAGTAAGATGGCCCCTTAAGTATGATGTTACCTGCAATAGGTCCACATGGACGACAAATATTTATTGGAATAGGATTTCGAAACTGAAATCCTCCAAACCCGAAGACAAGGCCTTACCACTAGGCCACCGCGGCTCCCTCTGAATGCAGGAAAGAAAGAAAAAGACACTTCAAAAAGCTTCTTCTGTTTCCATTAATAATGTCGTTAGAATCAATCAGTGAAAGTGGAACATTAATTTAATTGTTTCCATTAATAATTTCGTTAGAAATCAATCAGTGCAGTGGTACATTAATTTAATCTCCAACCTCATAGAAAGAAAATAAGTAGTCTAAAAACTTTCCTTTTTTCTTTGTCCCTCTAAATGCAGGGAAGAAGGAAAGATACTCTTCAAAAATCTTCTGTTTCCATTAATAATTTCGTTAGAAATCAATCAGTGCAGTGGTACATTAATTTAATCTCCAACATCATAGAAAGAAAATAAGTAGTCTCACAAAACTTTCCTTTTATCTTTGCCCCTCTGAATGCAGGAAAGAAGGAAAAATACTCTTCAAAAATCTTCTGTTTCCATTAATAATTTCGTTAAAAACAATCAGCGCAGTGGAGCATTAATTCTACTCCAGCCTCATAGAAAGAAAATAAGTAGTCTCAAAAAGTTTTCCTTTTTATCGTTATCCCCTTGTTCGTCTATAGAATTTCGGTTGCTCCGAGATATTCTTCTATGTGAGTTTCCTAAATGAAATGGTATTATAAGTTAATCCTCCATTGCTGACGATTGATTGCGAGAACTAATGCCGTCTACAAAGCTTAGGTCTTTACCAACCAGTGTGAAGGAAGAGGATCAAAATCATTAAATCAATGAGTGGCGTATAAGAAGAATTTTACTTTATCCTTTCTTCTTTCCCCCTTACTACCTACTAATTCATGTCTTGGGATGTCCTCGGCTTCAACCTTATACCTTCACTTTACTTTTCTCTCTGTGTCTCTCTTAAGATAAAAATCCGCGATCGGTCAAGTTCGGAATGTCTGGACAATTTTCTGCTACGGAATATATATTGGGAAAGGGGAATGCTTTTTCAAACCTAATGGCTGGTTCTTGTTTCGTTCATCCATTATTCATAAGCGATTGATGAGGGCTAAAACCGGAAAGTATCATTTCGAGGTGAGGAGATATCAGTTTGTGTATACTTAGGAATCGTTTATTTTCGAAGGAAAAGTGTCAGCAAGATCGTCATTGTTTACAGCGTACATCAGCCATGATTACTGGGGATATTCGGAGAAAGTGGCTAAATAGGTTGAAAGGGTCTTAACTAAATTCGCTTTCTCATGAGTTTTCGAATAGTCCTCCATGGTGAAAGAAATTTTTTACATTAGGTAAGAAACTTTAACACAAAATATCTTTTGATGGATGTGCCAATAATTTAAAATAACAGAAAAAAGTTCGAAAAAGTTGAAAATTTACTTGTCTCCATTTTACTCAGATGAATAATCGAAAAATAATATAATTGAGAAATCATGTAAATAACTGAATTTTCTGTCATTTTCAGGAAAATTGTATTGACAGCAAAATAAATAAAGTGTGAGTTATAAAAATAAATGAAGTTAATAAATGTGAAATGTTCCGAAGTTTGCTATTCTTAGTTAAATTTTATACAAAGAAAACCGGTTCAATGTAACTAAATTTGCTTAAAGCAGAGTACCATTTACGATGTGCATTATAAATTATTCCACAAAGATATTCTTCTGGTTGTTTGAATAGTATTTTTGTTGGGAAAAAATACTTGTTACAAACATTATAATGGTTGGAAAAGGCGAATATTCTTTACAAAAATTGAATTGCATGAAATAAAACAATGTTTCCATTATTCAAAAAGATAAGATATTGTTTAATTCCTTATTTAAATTATTTTACATGCCTTTCTCCGCACATTTCATACACAAAGATGTTCGGGAGTAATTTTTTCACTTTTTATCAAGTGGGAGGTAATTCAAAAAAGTGATTTTTGTTAAAATTTCATGCAGTTAGAATCAGCAAAAAGGCATGCCTTTTTTCGTAGATGCTATCTCAACATTTTAATGAATTAAAAAAAGCAATTCGCAAGCAAATGTGAGAATATAACAGAATTCGGAAAATGTAGCAAATCTACAAATATAAAGTACATGAAACGTATAAGCAACAGTATGATTTAAAGAATGAAAAAATAGAAACGATAACATAAGATATAAAATAATAATAATAGAAAAAAATATAAATAATAATAAAAAATAATAAATAAATAATTGAAATAAAATAAAAATAAGTAATATAAAATAATATAAATAAAAATAATTATAAATAATGTTAATAATAATAAAATGTAATATATAACATTCATAAGTCGCAAATTTACCAATGTTTAACACGGTCTAAGTGTCAAATTAATAAACAGCGAATTTTTGAGTGTGGTAGAGTTACCAGTATATTTTGTACAGTGTTCTTGATCCCTAATTTTCCAGTTTTACGATGCACCAATTTTAAAATTTCTATAGTTTTAAAACTGTCTGGAAAGAATTTCCCGTATTAGTCTCTCTCTCTGTATATATATATATACTCACAAGGATGGGACTTGATTAGAGATATCTTCAAATTTATATATAAAAATTTTAATTTATCTCATAACACTTACAATAAGAAAGATATTGAATACTGTACTTTCCTTTTTATGAACAAAAAGTATGTGTGACAGATGTAATTTTTCTGGTATATTAGATAAACATATTAATTGCTTCCCTATTAAAAATATTAAAATTTAACGTGCATTTAAATATAACAAACAATTAGGCAGAATGATATTTAACTATAATAATATTAAAGAAAGTAATAAGAGTGATGATTGCAACTGTATAAAATATAATGATTTCTTGAATGAAGATCATGGACATGTAATTACTGGAGATTTGAATATTGTTAGAAATGAACAACTTAGAGAATTAATGAGTAAAGGTACAAAACATCGTATGGCTATAGCTAATAGTAATGAAATTATTAAAAAGAAATTAAAAAAGGTATTGAGAAGTTTATTTTAAACATGGCAATTAAATATAGTCTGCCATTAGAGGCATTTAATAAATTTATACAAAAACTTTATTAGATTTTTTTAACTATAATTTTAAGTCTAATGATTATATTAGATATCCTGATATTAAAAAAATAAATTAAAGAGTTGCAAACAGAATTTGTAATAGTATATATAGACAAAGTGCCCAGTAATTTTGCTATAATATGTAAATGTTTTTACAAAAAAATACTTAATGATCATATTATTAACAGCGATATATATAAAGAGACAAAATTAGGTGACAGAGAAATTTCTAATAGAATTCATGCCTTCCATAATAAACTGGGAATTAATTATATTAAAAAAGATTATCCTCACATCTTTCTTACTCCAAAATTTCACAAGAGACCTCTTAAATTTAGAAACGTTACTAATGGCTGCAATACTTATATCACAAAATCTGGCAAACTCTTGCAAAAATACATACAGACAGTGATAGAGAATTTAAATAAGCAAAAAGATACAATTATAGTAAATAATAGTGTAGAAATATTAAATGTGATTAAAGATGTAGAAATATCTAGTGTATATACATATGACTTCCAAGATTTATTTAATAGTATAGAGATTGAAGATTTGATTAATACCTTAGTAAATATACATAAAGATTTTGATCTTAAGAAAGATATTAGCATTGATAATTTTAAAAATCTCATTAATCTTGTTCTAAAAGAAAACTATATATTTTGTGATAATAGGATTTTCCATCAAATTAAAGGATTACCTCAAGGAGGCCCAGCTGTTAATAGTTTAGCAAATATTTACCTACATTACTATGAGAAAGACTTTACTAATTATAAACATAGTATATTTTCCCGTTATATAGATGATTTAATATTATTCAATAAAGAAATAGACCTTTAGCCACATATTAATTTCTATCCTGATTATTTAAAACTTATAAAAACTAATGACACTGAATTAGCTGCAGATTTTCTGGATCTAGATATAAAAATTATAGATAATAAAATAGTAACAGATATCTTTGATAAAAGAAATGCATTTAATTTTCAAATTAATAAATTTACTTATTGGGATAGTAATCTTAGCATTTCTGTCTTCAAGAATTTAGTGAAAAATTGTATAATTAGAAATAATAATTTAGTAACAGACAATGATAATAGAATTAAGAACATAAAAAAGTTTTATTGTTATGCAATGGTTTATGGAATAACTAATAGTTTTTTAAGAGTTTATATAGATAAGAAATATTTAGGTCATTTAGAATAATGCATTCTTATTTGTATTTCATGGAATATTTTATTCTTTGCTGGTAGGTTTGTGTTTATTCATATTTTACATGTAATGTGTAATTTTTTTCTAATTTGGTTCTTGTTTTACTGGTTTCAAATTTATTACATAGATGGCGCCACGATTTTTAATTTGAAATATTCCTTATAATAGACAGTTATTCCAATTTTCAAATATATTCTAGATAACTAAGTGTATTACATTTATTAACTGGTTTTCAGATTTTTAATTAAATTTCTTACTAATTCTTTAATTTCATAATAAATTATTTCATTTCGTCAATTTTGTAGTTTCATAGTTGGAAATCTTGTTGTGGCAATATGTGATGTCAGGATAAGTGGCGGTATTTATTAAAATGCTGATTTCTGGTAAGGATAGGTACAGACACTGATTATTTAAAGCTTAATGAATAAGTATGGGTATTTTATTGAAAGTTGTATTTATTGTTTTTAGTGCAATATATTGTTGTTTTATATATTTTTATCTTGATTTTTAGTCCTTTCCATGTAGTTATGTTTTCTAGATATGGTTAGTTTATGATTTTTCTTCCTAAATTCTTTCATTTTAGGGTAAATTACCCTGTCTGTTTTTTCAACAACTATAGTAACAGGGATGGTTTGCACAGCAAAATTAATTTAACCTGGCTCAAGTTTGTCCACAGCCAAGCTGCTAAATTAATTGTTGAAAACTCCATATTCGGATCGCCATTTTTCAATACTTTTAATAACAACAGAGTTTTTTACATGTTGACATAAATGTTTAAATTTAATTTTTTTCATGGTATCTATAGTATATTCAATTCTTTAGATTTTGTTTTAGATTTGGTTGTATTGTTTAAATTATGAATTTTTAGTATAGGATTGGCTTCATGATATGTCTTGTTTACTTTGCTTATGTAAGGTCATATACAACAAGTTATATATATATATATATATATATATATAATATAAATCCAAATATAACTGGTATATAAGTATATAATCATACAGAAATAAAGTAAACAAAACATATCAAGAATTAAATCCTATACTAAAAAGTCATTATTTGAACAATACATCAATTTTAAATAAAATCTAATAAATTGAAATTACTAAAGATACCATAAACAAAGATCATGTTTAAGCATTATATGTCAACAAGTGAAAGAACACGGTTGTTATTAAAAATAATGAAATAGGCAATCCAAGTAAATGGAGTTTTCAACAATTAATATAGCAGCTTGTCTGTGGACAAGCTTTAGCCAGGTTAAATTAATTTTGCTGTACAAAAGAATCCCTGTTACTATTGTTGTTGAAAAACAGACAGGTTAATTTACCCTAAAAATGAAAGAATTTAGAAAGAAAAGCCCTAACCCTAACAATAAAACATAACTGTATAGAAACGACTAAAATTCAGGATAAAATATGTAAATATCATTTTATTGCACCAAGATAATGTACTAAATACAGTAAATATATAATTCAATAAAATACCGATACTTTTTATTAAACTAATCTGTGTCTCCTCTTAATATATATACATATATATATATATATATATATATATATATATATATATGAACATACAAAAACAAAGTAAACAAAACATATCAAGAAGCAAATCATAAACTAAAAATTCACTATTTAAGCAATACTACCATATCTAAAAGAAAATCTAACGAATTGAAAATACTCTAGATACCAAGAACAAAAAGTAGGTTTAAACATTTAGATGTTAACATGTATAAGAACTCTGTTGCTATCAAAAATATTGAAAAATGCAATCCAAGTCTATAGAGTTTTCAAGAATTAAGTTAGTTGCTTGGCTGTGGACAAGCTTCAGTCAGGCTAAATTAATTTCGCTGTACAAACCATCCCTGTTACTAAAGTTGTTGAAAAAACAGGCAGGGTAATTATATATATATATAATTTAAATTTAATATTTCTTTTTGTGATTTATATTAGCAATAAAACACTTAAATTAAAAATTAGTTTAACATCTTAAATAAGGAACTTCGGTCCATTGTTTGGATAATGAGTCAGATATAAAAATATATAATAAGAAGAAAAGGTTACACAGACATTTAGTTTTGCAATTTTTAAATAGAATTTGCTATATTTAATTATTAATAGTTTGTTTGTATATAGCATGTTTATATTAATTTAGAAGACTTGGTGCATACTTGTATACTGGGTTAATAGTTCCTCTATTTTTTATTCTCATCTTTGGGACATATTCCCTTTTCCTATTGTCCAACAATTGGCTTCGTGGAGGGTTTGCGCCAAAAATATAGATTAAGACGACGGACTAGTCACCAGGCTAGTTAGCCACTTTGTTTGTTGGAATTTCAAATAATAATTATTAGTACTAATATTTTTATGCCATGTTTTCTTTTGTATCTTGAGTGTATGATTATAGATAGGGTAATTTAATTTAATCCTAATAATTATGTACATTGCAAATACAGCGAACGTTTATATGAATTACTAAATTAATATTTGATGTTTTATTTGCTATATATATAGATTTGAAATACCTTAAAAAATAATCTAATAAAAATACCTGATAAGTAATGTTGTCCAATTTATACAAGATTTTATAATCACGATTTAAAAACGTCAATATATTAATTTTGGCATATACTTTAATTAGGATTATTAATGCTTTGATCATTATTTAGCTATTAATTCAAGAAAAATACAAGAATCGCCTGGTTCGAAAAAATGGTAAATTATTTATAAACATATACCCTTGTCTCGTTCAATACAATGCAGAAATATGGAAAGAAGAATACTTTCGAATTTTTAAAGAAACAACATATTTCATCTCATTGTCTGCTTTGAAAGTAATTGAATAATATTTGTAAGCTTCTACCCCTACCCTCTTGAATACAATTCGAGAATTTGAAAAAATGCGCACAGATTAAATAATGAAACAATGCCTTTCAATCTGAAAATACTTTTCCCGCCGTTTATTATACAGGGTGTCCGAGAATTGTTGAACACATTTCAAAAATTAATAAAAAAAAATAAGAATGATTTAACTACATTTTTTCCTTCAAATGATAGCACATCTTAAAAAGTTTTTTTGCTGTTAGGTAACACGCCGTTTTGGTTATCAGGAGGTCGCAAATTACTGGAAATCAAAAATTGCTTTAGAGCCATTCTCTGCAAAAATATTAAAAGTGGAAGAATAAAAGCATGTATTTGTAGGGAATTTTACGCTCTTTAACTTTTTGATTCACGTGTAGTTTTAAAACTGAAAAATTTTCGAGATATTCAAGAAAAACTAAAAAAGGATACCAGCAAACGCGCATCGGCTTTCTGATTGGTAGCCTTTGTGAATGAAAATCTGTCACCGGTGACTGGCACTGAACTGTCTAATCAGTTGACCCCTCCTCTACTTTAGTTTCGAGATAGCTATAAGTATTTATTACAAAAAAGTAAGGGGAGAACTTTCTGTATTTAAGAGCGTAGAGGTTTTGGGAAATGTAATAAAAACCTTTCATTAATATCAAACATTAAGGCAAGTCTCAAAGATATTTAACTCAAAATCTATCTATGAGTCCGACTGAAATTAAAGGGAAGTTAAGGTACCAAACTAGATTCGGAGAAAACTTTTTTAAAAAGCATGTACAAAAAAGACATACACAACCAAATAACAAAAATAGGCTTAAATAGTCACAATTAGAAATAAAAATTCATATATCATCAGTAGTTTTTAAAAATAAAATTTTTTTTTCAAGAATTTTAATAAAAATTTCAGTGTTGAAAAAACAGCAAAATTGAAAAAAATATGGAACAGATTTAATTTTAATTTCGCATGCGTACTTCTCAAATTATCTAGAATGTAATAAACCGCAAGATAAAATTTATTTTAAAAAATGAATATTTTACGAACATTCGAAGTTGGCGTCATTGATTTTTCGCCAAAATTATCCTATGTTTCGAAAAGAAAGAGAATGTGAAGCATGACTAAATAAGGCTATCATAAAATCTGCGGTCTATCACACTCTCAAAGGTTTTTGACACATGCGTATTAAATTTCAATGAATTTTAATGAAATGTTTTGCAGATACCACGTTTTTCGTGGACATATTTTAGTGAAATTTTCATTTTTCAGAAAACGCATTTAAAAAATATAATAACACATAAGTTCAAATAAATACCAAGGAAAAAATATGCAAGGAATAAGAATAAAAACAAAAACTGTTCTAGAATCTTAAAGATTGCGGCTTTATTTTTAGATCATAAAAATGTTTTTAAATTTTTCTTCGAAAATCGCTTTTACAACCTAGTCAGATACCTTAAACGACATTCTATTTTGCGAGAAAAGGACGAAAAATTAGAAATATATATATCTTATTTTTATCCTTAACTCACTTCTTTCTCATAATCCAACGCAATGGACTAAACGCATTCTATTTTTTCTGATAAAAAATTTCAAATTTCGCTAAATTTAAAATAACTGCAAATCAACTATTCATTACAAAAAAATGCAAAAGAAGAAGAATAAAATATTGTTCAAGTTCTTGAATAATTTTCATTACCATTTAATTACCATTAATTCATTTTCAAGGTAATCCTAACTTAAGCTACAAGTTTAAGAAATAATTGTATTCATTTGTGCATATTCCCCTGTTCAGACATGCACATTTTATAGAAAATAATCGATGCTTGTTATCATATGCTATTTAAATTATGAATTTCTGATACTATTTTCTAATACTAACCATGCTTAAACATAACTACAAAGGATTAAGCGAACAAATGAACACAAATATGTAAGATAGTTAATGAACCCACAATTCAGAAGTGCATTCTTTGAAAATACTCCCTCCATATTTTTCTTTATGCGAATAACTCCAGGTTCAACAAAGATAGAAAGCTTTTTCTTCTTAAATTGTGTAATAAAGTATGCTTTGAGTATTTCTCTCGGCAACGTCAACATTTTTTGAAATCCTTTTAACTAACACTTACGAAACTTATATCGACATTCATGGTAATTTCGATAGCTTATAACAAATGAAATAAACGTGGATGATTTTTCTTAATCGTAATGGGTATTTCGAATGAATTTTGTGAGGAAAAATTAACTAAATTTCATTTATCTACCTTAAAATCGGATAATTAATTTTGAAAATGCTCCCTAAACATTTGAATCGATCTTCAAATTTTTCTTATGAATGACAGAGTATTACTGAATACTGTACTGCCTTTTCGTCTCTTACAGACAAAATTCCAGACAGATTAGACAGAAAATTGGACAACTAATTTCCGAAAAAAATCTACTAAGTGCTTTGAGCATTAAATCGAATTGCGGGAGTAATTGTTTCTAATTCTTATTTAAGTCATTTAGACACAGACTGTTTTAAAAATAACAACAATTTATGTTTATAATTCAAGTTTCATAATTACAACCGTTCGCACGTAAATAAGTTATAACTTCGATTATTCCATTTTTTTGGAATACTGGAACATTTTAATATTTTTAGTAGATATTGTTACAAAGATATAATGTCGCTCTCCTGCCTCGCTAGTCTTATAGTTGGGAGGGAGATTTACAGGGGTAAGCATGGAGTGACGGGCAGCGGCCATTTCGGAACACCTGACCTTGGCGAAAAATCGATGATTCCAGAAAATGCTATCCTTTTCTCGATATCTCTATTAGGAAAAGAAATATGCTCGAATGTACGAGAAAACTCCATGTGACGTCACGTTCTGTCAGGGATAATATATAAGGACCGCACCTAGATCAGAGAGGAGTATGTGTTGATCTACTAGAACGACTTTAGAGTTTCGTCTGCTGTGCGATCTAGGAAGCTGGTGAGCTGAGCGCTATTGAAAGTGCTGTCATTGTCGTTATTAGTGATTTACTGACTGTTTGTGCTGCTAAATCTCAAAGTGCTGAACTGTTATTAGCTGTGAACTGTTGTCTGTTTACGTTGCTAAGCTGTGCAAGATCTATTGTTACCTGAGCTATGTGTTTTCCTGCACATTTGTGAATAAGTCTTCATTCTCCATTATTCTGCGTGTTGGACTGTTTACACCATACGCCCACAGATAGACTTTTGTAATAATATCAAATGAATAGAAAATGTCATATGCTTTTATGCAAGTTCTAGAAAATGAGAAATCAAACTAGTTTAGAATTTTTAAATATAAAAAATCCAATCCTAAAATAATGCTAAATCTAATAAAAGACCATATGGTAAAAAAATTACAGAAGAAGTCGGACGTCAAAAGCATAAAAATTTATTTACATAGCTAGCATAAATAATAATTGTACTTTATAATAACTGTATCATATCTGTGATATTCTGGGACAGATTGACTTCAAGATAAGATTGCATGAATATTAATTTTTAATTATATTTTTTCCAATGTAGATTAAAAAATAATTAGATCTGCAGGCACTACTTATAAATGAGTGTTTTAAACTATAACTATTTTAATTACGTGAAATTTAATATAAGTTTAAATACATGAATTTTATATATATATTTAAACTAAAATCATACTCTGTGATTTAATAATATTTTTCTTTGGATCATTTAACACGAATTTTAGAAAGTTGTGATTTTAAATTATTAATTATTTTAAAAAATAACTTTACAGATCAGGATAATATATGAATATTTTTAAAAATATTAAAATGTTTCCGATCTCATTATCAGCATTCTGATTAAAACAATAATAATGAAACTTAATTTAGACTTTTATTTTCCGTATGGATAATACAAAGGAAAAAACCTCTAAATCCCAAATCAAAGCTCTCTACTAGATAAATAAAATCACAAAGCACTGTTTAAAATTCTCTTGAAGAGCAAACAGCAAAAGCATTCCGGGTTTTATCGAAAGTATAGTAACAATGCTCAATTGCCTGAAGAGCATTCACCAGTATCAATAACAGACCAGCCAATGCATAACACGGAGAAGAAAGACAATAAAAAGCTACGAAGAAAACTTTCCTATTCCTTTTTTATCGATGGCAAAGGCACACATTACTGAGAATAAAATAATGTTTACTCTTTCCTCTAGTAGTCGCTCTCGTCACAAAATGGATTTCGTTTAAGGCTATAGTTTTACTGCAAAAATTATGTGTCTACCTTCAATCTCGGCGGCTATCAAATCTGGAAGTAATTTTTATTGACTATCATACCGGAGCTTCCATTGTAAGGATATCACGGCGGAAAAGTTTCGCTGAAATCAATAAGCAGGATGATGTTGAAATATTTTCCCCGTAATGGTCTGTTGTGAAAGGCTCCTTTTATTGAAGCATTTTGGTGAAACAACCATGAGAGTTCTCAACTCACTATTCATGTAGATGCTGGAAAATTGCAAGTATGATTTTGTATAAATGCAGACTGTTTTTGTATTGTACGATTCTAGAAGTGGATGTTTACACTAGAATTCAGTTTCGTAACAGGAGACAGTTGTTTTATTGATATTGCTTTTAGAATAATACTACGACAAATGCATTATTATTATATTTTTGCCTTTCTTGTCAGCAGCGAGAAAAGAGTTTGAAAGTGGAGTTTACTTTGATAACTTCTTGACGGCTTCAAGTATTTTGATGAAACGAACATGAGAATTATGATCTCATTATTCATGCAGATACGAGGAAACTGCAATTATAATTTACGATATTACAAGTATAATTATAGCAAAATTACAAGTATAATTTTTGCAAAAATGCGGATTTTTTTGTATTGCACAATTCTAGAAGTGGATGTTTACACTAGAATTCAGTTTCGTAACAGGAGACAGTTATTTTATCGATATTACTTTCAAAATAATGCTACAACAAATGCATTATTATTATATTTTTGCCTTTCTTGTTAGAAGCGAGAAAAGGGTTTGAAAGTGAAGTTTACTTTGTTAACTTCATGACGGCTTCAAGTATTTTGATGAAACGAGCATGGGAATTCTCATCTTATTATTCATGAAAGGAAACTGCAATAATAAATTTTATACAAATGATTTTTATTTTAGTATTGTGCAATTATAGATGTGAATATTTATAGCTGAATTCAATTTAGTAGCAGGAGAATGTAATTTTATAAAGGTTACTTTTGAAATAATATTACGACAAAGGCATCATTTTCCTTTGGCTTTATTGTTAGCAGTGAAAAATGAGTTTCAAACGGAAGTTTACTTTGCTAACTTGATCACGGCAATGCTTCGAGATATTACATATTACAGTTTATGGAATATGTTAAATCTTATTCAAATTAGCATTTCATATACAGAGAAAAGACAATGCAGTTTTAAGTTGAGCCTGTATGTTTAATGATTGATTTCGGTTTATGGAATCTGATAGGTTGATATTATATTGATTCTGTTCATGATATATCTCCTCTCAAATCGATTTTCCCGTATACTTCTACTTTTGGAATGTTTTGAGGTTATCTTCGCCGTAAATTTAAGGAAATTCGGTATGATTTTTTTTGCTTGCCTTCTCTGGTTCATAGATTATATGAAAAATTTGCAATTTTGGTGTAACGGCAGCATATACTATTTCATTCTATTTATCTATTAAGTTGAGTAAAAGCGCCCACATACAGACGAATACAGACTCTGACAAACATTCAACCAATTGACAAATTTGTTTCATAATTTAAAGGAGATATAAAGTTATATTGATAAAACTATATGCCAAACTCCATTCATCTAGCGTGTTCCTTTGTTGATTCATTGTGTTCATAGAGAGGCAAAACCTACTTCATAGTTGTATATTTTTCGCACTCAAATATTCAAATATTTGTAGATGCATCAAAATCTCGTGGTCTAATTTTTTGATGATTACAATACTCTCTGTTTGCGTATTTCACATACAAGAATGTAAAACAATGTATTATAAAGAATTTTCTTCAGCAATTCTTTCTATTTTTAGTTCAGCAATGCCAGTTTCAGATTACTTCTTTGCAGTTTAAGCTCTCAAGTTGTCGCGCTGACAGTAAAATGTCAGCTGGTTAATATGGGGGAAAACTATGAGTGGCATATCATTACGCCCATACAAACAGCCCTTGTTATAATCCTTATGTATTTGATGTATTAACCACTTAACTGTCGGTAACCTGTATGACACCTGCATCGAATTATCACGTTTTAACCCGCGAGGAGCGCGTTCCTTACACGTATTCGAGGACGCGAATTGGGCCTCACAGGCCCGGCGTCCTGTTTTTCCAACAAAATGGGCAGATAATTTTAATAGAAAACATGTGTTGCACTAGTGTGCAGAATATGAAATATTAATAAAATAATTCTCTGATAAATCTCTTCTAGGTAGTGCATTAAATTGAAGAAAATTGATGAATGCTTGTATTTCCAAGGTATTTATGAAAACGTTAGATTTCCCGTCCAAGATTACCTGAATTCTCCTGGATATAAGTATTAATGCATCATCTGTCTCATAGATAAGCATTTCCGAGACTTTTGAACCGGTATACATTTGTTCGGGTAGTTGTATAACGATGTTGTGTGTAAAAAGTTCTCATATTTTTGCGAGGTTCTATTTTACATTATTTTGTAAATTTCAACTATCTTACCGTTTACTACACCATTTTTTAACTCCAGCCTTCTTCTAAATATTCGGTGGACTCACAAATATTCCATTCATTGTCTAATTCCTTTTCAGGATTCGACATATGATCGCTAACTCATTCAACAGCAACAATTACTTTAGTTTCTTCGTTAATCGATTCTTAATTAGTTGATTTTCAGCTAAAAGCTTTTCTTATATTTATATCTCATATTTGTAGTTCGAGTAGCGATAAATTATCGCGATATAGCTTCTGAGGCCCGAGCTTCTCTTTCCTGAGATAACAAATGAGGGGAAATTCTCGAAATACCTGTGGTTAGCAAGTAAATGACCTTGAATGCAGCTACTGCGAACCTGGAGTTTTTTCGTTGAGGGGTTAGTTTTCTGTAATAATTTCTTTCAGGCACCGGGCCTCGCAGGGCCGATGCTCGTCCTCCAGGTTTAAAACTGAAAGATACTAATTGCTTACAACCATGAGTTCAGCTACACTGTCCTGCCGTAGCATCTGGGGACATTTGAATGTTCGCCGTCACAACAATAGAACGGAAACTGACGATGGAGTCCTGTCGTCGTTGTTGTTGATTATCCCCGAAGGTCAGCAGAGCTATATCAGGTCCATGAGCCTGTGCACCCTGAAGCAATACAAAGTCAATAGAGGATAAGAAACAAGATCCTGTTTGGAAAACCCCAGGCATGCAAGAATATGATCAGGTGTGGCCTGTTCTGCAGTACATTTTGGGCAGATCTCAAAACACTTAGAATTATCAGAGAAAGTCAAGATTCTGATATGCCCACTAAGGAAACGAGTGTAAGAGGGAGTCCTAATGTCCATCATCGGTCCCGGCGCAATCCCTTCCTCAAGGGGTATGTCCCGTCATCGGAGTGTAGACAATTTAACTCTACACAATATTAAATATCCACCAGAGAAGCGAGGAGCCGCTTACTTGTCCGACGGCATCTCATTCACATAATCGCGCTGCCTATTGGTGGGAGTCAACTAAATTTCAGGCATTCATAGACATTTTTTGTTTTTGTAGCCCAGAAAAATCTCAAGTGTTGAAAAATTCGTAATTCCATTAATACAATGATTCGTCCAGCAAAGAGAAGATATTAGTATCTATGCAAAGCAATTAGTATCTAAAGCAAAGCAATTAAGCGGTTAAGCAGGATTTATCTCTTCTAATAATAAAAGAGAAAGGTTGTGTGTGTGTGTCTGTTGGTGGTCTACAGAACAGAAAGATGAACTTAGAGCTACCAAATTTGGTACAGGTATACTTTAGGTGGGAGTGTGCACCTCGGAGACATTTTTTATTAAATTGTAATTATTTAAAAATTAAGCAAATTTTGAAGGTTTTCTGCCATATTTTCGGGAATAACTTCCGAAACAACTATTGCATGAACATGATTTTTATATCACTTTAAAGTGCAAACAATTATCTTTCCAATGATATTAGTATGAGTGCGATAATTACTTTACATTTTACAAGGTTTTAAATTGTTATTAACTGCGGTCAAGGCGGCTCAAGGAGACCGTTTCTCTTTTCGACCAAAGGTAGGGAGGAAGGGCGGGGGATCGAGGGAGGACGCCGCTAAGCGGTCATTTGTCAACAATGAAGGGGCAGACATTGTTGGTCATTTGCGGTTAGAAGGAAGGATTTAAAAGCTCATCTCGCAATCAATAGAAAAATAGCGGTTGAAGCAACAGGAATGAGTTTCTGAATTAAGTATAAAACCATTTAATGATAAACATCAAGGTGATGTTTAAATTCGTTACAATTCATTAATTTCGGTCCAAATTTTTTTGTACACTTCCTGTGTAATGTAGAAAAAATATTCAAATATAACTACTTTCTAAATGTATTAAACAAAATGACTGACTAAAATGTTGACATAAAATGCAGATCAATACTTTTTACAGGTCATCAGTAGTTTGCAATACAATTAAGAGAGCTGTTTTGTTTATGAGGAATAAGAAAGTAAAGTCGGCTACGAAAAGAACGAGGGTTAAATGTCTGACGCAATTTCAAGTTAAAATTACTTTCTTAAGGGAACCAGGAGTATAAAATTGCGCATAAAAGATTCATTTGAAATTATATTCCCAACGAACAAGCTGGTCGCCGAAGAAGGCTAGTTTTAAACAAAGAAATAGATATTTTGTGTCGTGAAATTTTATATTTACAAAAAAAAAGTTGTTTATTTCCATGGCGTTCTTTTTATTGTCCTAAGACGCGTAGAATTTCATATTAAGTTCTTCATAGGAGAAGCGGTTCCTCATATATATCCACTTACTGTTAACTTGCCATTTATTTTAATTTTCATGCAAAAATATTTTTCACTTTTTAAGATATGTATTTTATTTCATAACTTTGTTTAAAAAAACAGATTTGGAAAGGAATTCATTAAGAAATCATTCTTCAAATATTGTTGCAGATTTCTGTGTTCTCAGTAGGCTTTTAATTGAAATTTAGGTATTTATCAGTTTAAAAATTATTTTTCTTTTCACTTTTCTTTCGATATTTCGTAGATAGAGGATTGTATTACAATATCTAGCACCAAAAACAAGCATATAAGATGAAACTAGAGGAGTCACAACGAGAAAAAAAATGAATATGAATGCCTCGTGAAATGCAAACAAAATCATACGCGAAACAAAAGAAAGGAAAGTAAGCAGCTGTTTGGTAACTAAAAGACTAAATTCAATTATACGAGAATTCTGAAACGATGCAGACAGCAGTAGGATAATTAATAATCACAAAACAGTTAAGAAGGGCTTATGACGCTGATAATGGCCAATTAAGCGACAATGTATTTCAAATGTGATGGTATTTCATATACATCAGAATAAATGCTTAGATATTCTTTAGATTATAAATCAGTATAATTTATTTATATTATTGAGGAAAGTAAGAAATGTGAATGAAAATTAATGTGCATTAAATGCTTTTATTTTACATTTCTTTTTAAATTTCACGAAAAAAGAAATGAGGAATTGTCGCCACTGGTTTTTATCTCAGAAACCATTAAATATTGACTCCATTTTAATCCTTCAGCACACACATTCATTTTTGGAACATTAGCACACGCGGGGGGTTATTTTGACCCCAAATTGTTAGACACTTATTCTTTATTTTATTAGTTATTTGTAACGAAATAATATATGATCAAAGTATAAGAATATATTTTTGTAAAAATAACTTGTATTTAAGACACGAATGCGATTTTTAAAATAAGATAAAGGAAAGTTGAACTTATATCCCTTTTTCCTCCTTTTCTTCTCCGCTGCGCACGTTCGTACGCTTCCATAGCATAACGTTAAATTAACCTGAAACGTTATCACTCACACGGGTCAATTTGACACCAACGCCCCAAGTAAAAAGTAAGAAACCCCGTTTCATCGGTTTTGGCCCTCGTAGCCTCTTCTTCTAGCTCCCCTATGAAAGTACAGGAACTGACAGGACAAGTGTTTAGAAATTCCTACAATTTTTTTAACAAAAGAGAAAGGGTTGGGTCAAAAAGACCCCACGCGTGTGCTGACGGGTTAAATGAAAATTAATCACTAACGTAACATAAATGCTAATACAATAAATTTAAATTTATATTCCATATTTTTTTTCTATCCAATTAATAGTGATAAGTCACCAGTTTGCAGATACAAATAACTTCCTGTTTGCCTCTTAAGTGATATGTGTTGGACAAATACTTTAAAAATTTGCCTTTAAAGAAAAAAACAAGAACTGGTTTTAAAATGTTCAAATAAAAATCAGCAATTTGCTTAGAAATATTGTTATTCAGAATTTTCAGTAGCCAATGTAAAATTCAAAATGTAAGTATTTATAGAAGCCTTCAGATTAAATTGAAAGGATGGTGAATGATAGTTTCAAAGGAGCAGACAGAATGCAGCTGAAACTGAATGCAAGTTTCAAAGGAGCAGACAGAATGTAGCAGAAACTGAATGCAAGTAACTGAATGCAAGTTTCAAAGGAGCAGACAGAATGCAGCTGAAACTGAATGAAAGTTTCAAAAGAGCAGGCAGAATGTAGCTGAAACTGAATGCAAATCGTAAATTCAAAGAGATATTTTAAAAATGAAAACTGAATATTGGTAGCCAAATTTCCGAACAAATCCATTTTTAATGTGTGAATTGTTTAAAATGAATGTGCACATAGCTTTTTATTATTCGTCTTATTTCGTTTCAAAAGTTAATTTAATAAATTAATTGATTGATAATTTTGGTGAATTCATAAATAAATAACTTTAGGGGCGTTGTTATCAATAATTCATTTCCAAATGCTATTTCAACCCCAGCTTTTGCTCTATAATGCTTCATCTTGGGAAAAGTTGTTAACTGTGCTCCTCAGAACTCAAATGGCATGCGGAGCAATGAAGCCGCAGTAACCTGGTGGTTATTCTTCAGATTCGAAAATTAATTTTATTAGATTGTTGAAATTGGTGTTTTAGAACTCAGTGTTACGACATTCCTACCGCTAGATGGCGCTGGTGCAGAGTAAAAACTTTTTGTAATGTTACTTTTTTTCTCCCAGATAGTTGATTGTGGAATAACTGCAGCGTGGTGAACCAACCGCCATCATCTTTCTCTCAAAATAAATGTTGTTGAGTTAGGTAGATTCCTTATAGAAAGTCTACCTATTACAATGGTTCTCACGACACGACTTCCGGAAAATTTCCCCTAGAACCCAAAACCACCCTTCGCTAAAAAGTTTATATATAAAAAAGCAACATAAACATTCATAATTCACTGCAGAGCAGAGTTGCAGAAAATGCAGAGTTCTTATAGGGAGAAAATAAACAAAAGGGGACGATAATATAAAATAATCTAAAACACAAACGCAACAACTGCTCAATAATGCTGCAATTCAAGAAGATTTGTGGAAAATATCAATGTCATGAATTTAATCGGGTTTTACCGGTAAACTATAGTCTTTCCATTTAAATTTAACACTGGTTGATTTTCATGATATTGCTATATATATGTATAGCGCTTTTTCCCATGTTATCTTGTGAACACGATAACTGGAGTAATTTTTATTTTTTTATTTCATTTTAATCGGTGTGGGATATGTTGCAAGAATAGTGAAAATCTCGGTCGAGTTCGTAGATGGGCTATCCAGCTCAAAGGGGGTGGAAATGGTGGGGGTGGAATTTTTCACTTATAGCTTGTCTTACATATCAATCAGCAAGTTCTTATACAACTAACACTCCGGTAGGCCTACAAGTGGATATTCATCAAAATCTCTATAAGAAATATTATGGCGATTACAATATTTTATACTTTCTGTATAAGAAACTAAAATGAATTGTATCTAAGAAACTGAAATGATGATAACTTGTGCTTTCTAGTAACTTGCTTCAAATGGTTCTTTTATGCAAAACGTTTCCCAGATAGACAAATGATCCTTCCATTATTTCCCACGCGTTTCACTTTTAGATTTCCACTTTTACGTATCCCCATCTATTCATGAGCGCGCGAATGATGCGAAAACAATTAGTGCGAGAGCATTATCTGCGCATAATCCACGCTACAGGACAGCCTCTCTTCTTACTTTTCAAATGTGATGCTCGATATTCCATTCGGCAACAACTGAACGATAATGCTTACGATTATGCTGAATCGATTCTTTTGAATAGCAGATTGGATTTTAATTGGAAGATCAGCACCGATTTCGATTTTTAGTAGATTTTATTCCAATAGCGAAGAATGCATTGTAATCGTAATCGATTTCTAGTGAAATTTCTACCCGAGTTATATGCAGACTATTGTACGGAATGGTCGTTATTAGAGCTGTTCTGCAAATTTAAGTGTCATTTAAATGATTTCGAAAGATTCGAAGTGAAAATACTTCCTCGTATTTGATTGGTCGAGATTCTTAAGAGCGTAGAAGATTTTGAATGAAAGACAATACTAGGAATGGACTTCTTGAAAATGCCCTATTTTGTTCCATCAATGGATAATCATCCCATCATTTCGAGCATATTAGGATACTTGAGATTTCCGAATAAGGCCGTTTTATTGCACTTACGATGAACAATAATGGAAGATCTGTTCAACCCTCTCTAGATAAAATTTAGAGAGACTTATATGGATAAACAAATGCAATATTTTCTGAAAGATTCAGCTGCTAATTATTCGATACAATATACTCTTAAAAATTTCACAATGCCGTATATCGATCTGAGGCATATTTATACATTTATGCAGAAATTAGATACTTTTAGTGCGTTTTCTGTTTTGTAAACTTAGGATTATGCAGCTTTTATAACCCATTACTTCGGTTACTAAGTACTTTCTTTAAAAGCGTAAAGAAATTATAAGATAATGCAGACTGCATTACAATACTTAAGAATATAGTTAACGAGATAAAAAAAAGAAAGTGATGAATGCAAGACTATTATACAAAACATTTTACTGTACAAAATGTATGGACGTCATTATGAGATATATACTAAAACTTTATTGTCAAAGGAGAGGGAGCTATGTATAGAACTAGGATTTGAGAAACACGTTAAAATTTAAAGAGAATTTCGTTACAGAGAAAAAGCGCACATACTTGTAAAGAGTATTCAGTTAATGGGGGTACAAACTCAGAGTGTTGGTAATGAATTTCGAGAAGAAAAATACTTCAAACATAAAATTGCATTTCAAACAGTAGTAAGCTTAATGTTTCACATGAAATTACATGTTTAGTTCCTGAAAAGATAGAAAATAAGTTTGCAAATTCAGATTTAAACGAATATTTTGGTTTAGATATAGTTATTTATTTTTTAAGCTACTCCTTCTCTCCAGATTTCCACACCACACCAGCGGGAGGATGTTTGACTCTCGAAGGACCTGTACATGGTTGATGTCTCCCCTTTCCCACGACTGGTCGTACAGACCACACAAGCCGGAGGATGAAAAGAGTCCCCGAGGGAACGACACAAGATGAGCGTAAGTTGGTCATAAATCTACCAACCTTAGGCAAGTCTACAAGGGCCCAGTGGAGAGCGGTTCCGTTAGTCTTCAGTGGCAAGACCACCCGCGTTTAAGTCAACAAAGGCCTCCGTTTAAGAGTGATCACAACCAATCAACACCATGAAGGAAGGCACACGACTGCAGTTGGGTGATTTGTCCAGCTTGAGGACGAATCACCAGGAAGGAGGCAAAACAACCACTCCCCTGTCTTTTGAAGGTAAAATGTTTGAAAAGAGGGAAGAGCGGAAAGAAGAGAGGGACAGAAAAAGTAAAAAGCGGGAGTGCTACCTCTGGCGTTTTGGTTTGTGAATCCGAGTTCCGGGAATTGGAACTCAGAGCGACGAACGGGCGTTTTTTTAACCCCGCGTGTAGCCGAAAGCATCACAGCTGGAAAGGCGTCCCTTTGGTGGACCGTTCTGCATTTTATCGATCATTTGTTTAACCTCGATATCTTATACTGACTTTCGGTATTTCTCACAACTCACTCTGAGTTATCCGTGGATAGCTGAACTCTCATAGTTCACCGAACTCTCATGTTAGAACTGTAATCTTAGAGTATTCTCACCGTTTGTAACTTCGACGTAGCCAAGTTACACATTGCTTGTCTATCAGTGATTTTCGACTGTATCTCAGTGACTCTAGCGATTGATATCCGGGACTTGATTTATCTTTGACTTTAAATTATGTATTTAACAAAATGTACATATAATGCAATCTAGGAAATTAATCAAGACATTTAATTGAAATTATGATGCTGAAAATTGGTGACTTCTTTAAGTCTCCTGATTCTTGATCAAACCCCGGTCAAACTAGGCCACGACGCTGCACAAGGAATCTGGTCTCGAACCCTTGACTCTGCCGCGAAGCCAGTGGTTGTCTACGCCGAATATAAAAGGTGGGAGTTAAATGACGACTCAGTGCTGTTGCATGTTTAGTAGATTTACTACTTAAGTTTTATGTTAACGTACGTATCAACCTAATATCAATATTACAGACGGTATCGCTCTTTTCGGGGGAATCTAATGAATTCTTTGCATGTTCGGTAGATCTGCTAGATAAGCTTTATGTTAACTTAGGTATCAACCTAATATCAATATTACAGACGGTATCTCTCTTTTCGGGGGAATCTACGAATTCTTTGCATGTTCGGTAGATCTGCTAGATAAGTTTTATGTTAACTTAGGTATCAACCTAATATCAATATTACAGACGGTATCGCTCTTTTCGAGGGAATCTACGAATTCTTTCTAAATAATCATTGACCTTGCAATGACGACCGCAAATTCAGCTAACACCTGCATTATTTTCCATTACATCATTTCTGTCGTTTCCTTCCAAGCATTGTACTGAGCACCACGAATTGTGGCGTAAACAAGCTGTGACACAAATATAAATTACTGTGTTATTTTCTATCCTTCGTGCCGTCAGAATCTGAATACGTATTTTAGACATTCCTATTCAATAAATGAATTTGTTTTGTTACATGAATGACAGAACAATGAAAGGCAACCAAATAATCATCTACAGGAAAAATAATCCTGTTTATTAACGAATTTTGTAAACAACCAGCCTTACGCTAAAAGTCATCACGGGCATGAATTGAAAATTAGCGTTCCTACTCAGAAAAGCAACATGAACATGTATTTCATATCTCATCCTTGCATTATATTTAAAAGGTGAACTCTATAAAACATTTTACTGATCCTAAGATTTGTTGTTATTATGTAATGCTGAAAAATTTAATTCTTAAATGGTAAAAGGTATTCTTGTACGGTCTAGTATTAATGGCATTATTTTTCCGTTATATTCATATAAATGTATCGCAAAGTGCTTTGAATAAGATTTATATTGTTGGAACTAGAAAGAAGCAGATAGTTGAAATTTCTACCATGCATAACATATAATATGTAGATAAAACAATTTTTGAAAATACTTATTTATTAATTTACTAAAAATATGTGTTGACATCTTTTGATTTTAACTATTTTCTACTTTTTTAATTATTAATTTACAATTCAATTATAAAAATACTAGGAAATTTGAAATCAGTTTCGCACTGTGATACCAGGTGGCGCCACTCATATCAAATGGAAAAATTAGTTAAATTAGTTTAATAAATCACCTGATTATTAATTCTGAAAATAATATGTAGTGTTTAGAGGTTACCTTGTGGAGATTAACCTACACGTAATCGGTCATTCTACTACGTTGTATATGCTTCCTGAAAGTTTGACGAACAAATCTTGAGTATATTACAGATAATTTTATTCTATCACTATATTATCTGTGATTAACCAAGGCTGAAAACCCTAGCGGTTGAAACCGAAAACCGGTATTTTTGTTTCGATTAACCGGTTTTTCTCGGGTATTTTTTTGGCACGGTCATAACCGGTTTCTTTTTAAAAATTCTACAACCGGGCAAAAAAACGGCCAAATTAGCTTTGGAAAAGAGGTAAATTAAATAAATCAGGTCACTACTATTCAGTGGGAGGTAGTTTTTCCCCAAAAAATTTGAATTAATATTTCTTCAAGTAAAATAAATTTATTTATTATTGTTTTCGCAATAAATGCCTTTCCTAACATAAATACAAATGAGAACACTGGAAAAGACATTGATGATATTGGTGCAGACACTGATGAATTACTTCTCAAGAAACCTATATACACAATTGATGCGCATGGATATGTGGCTATAGTTAACAAAGGTATATTTACATATGACAGATACCAAGACAAAGGTTGGAGAGCTGGAAAAACTGGTTACAGGAGGATTGTTGACCAGTAAACTGATATGAATTCACATATCGCCATACGTGTATTGTCGTCGAGAACACACAACTGTACAAAATTTCAAAACTCTAGCACATCAGAAAGTGAGTGAAATATCAGTTACAAATATCATCTTTACAAATACGAACAAGTCAAACTAATTAAAAGTGCAGAAAAGATTACAATGTGATTCAACATGAGCAGCCAGGCCAAAAGATCACATGTACGAAACGCGATTCTAACATAGGGCCAGAGCTTACGCGGGAATAGCGAATATTGAAACCATAGGGATCGAACGGTCTCCGGGGTGTGTAATTATTTGATATCCTAATTTTATCTCAAGTGTGAATTTACGTCTTTAAACTTTTAAACTCCTGGTGTGTTTTTAGAGGATTCGGTGCATGCGTGTTTTGACTTTTTAACCCTTGCCTTTTGGAAATGGTCTTTTAATTTTAAAAAATATACGTCTTTTACAATCATAGTGTGCTTTAATTTTCTTGTGATTATTTGTTTTCGTTTTTAACCATACATGCGTTTGTAAAATTTTTATGACTTTGTGTATTCTCTGTGTTCCACTTTTTATTTTCTAGCGCATTTTTTTATTTACTCGTTGTGGCTTTTGTTCTTTGTGTGCTTGTTTATAACACTCTGTAAATGGAGTTTTTTCTGTAATGTGCTTTTCTTTCAATAAATAATGTAAAAGTTTCGTATACATCTTCCGATGTCATTATCGTCAACTTATTATAGCCGAGAATTAGGAGTTAATCCCATATTACATATAGTATAGCTTTGCAGTCAAGCAAGAAGATATGTATAAATTCTAATATGGACACGATGCTGTTTGGAGTAAAAAAACATTCGTTTCATTTCTAGATATATTGTCTTAGGGTTAAATTATTTCAAATACCAGGTAACACAAAACTATCCCTGAGCAAGTAGTAAAAATAATCCAGAATTCGCCTAAAAAAATTGTGTGGTGGAAGAAATTTGTTGGATTCTATCAGATCAACTGGCAAATTTTGATTACTTCATTACATTTATTATTAAGTTTAGGTTGTTTTATTATATGTTTTTGGGTATATTTTATTGGGCTATGACACAAGAAAATTTTATGAAATATTTGTTGTAGTTTTAGAAACATGATAATTATACAAAAGTGGATATTTTTAAAAATATCAACTTATTTTCATCTTATTTGAAGAAAGAGTGAAAATATCCATAATCATAATATGTTGATTACTTTATAAAATATCATGAGGCCCATGTCAAGGTATCTGTTTGGAGACGGTTTTATGTTAAAAATCAGATTCCCTACACATCCGTTATATATGTCACGATGGTGAGACTTAAATCTAACATAAAATCAAAAATGTTTTAATGAGTCAAAAATCCTAATGCTAGTGTGGCGCACAAATTTGAAAAGGATAATGCCGACTAAAGTGTCATCCTCGATAACTGATCACGGTTTAAAATTGCAAGATTCGTTCAAAATTAGCCTTCCTTTTACTACGAAACGGGAGTTTAAATATAGCTAAGTTATAACAATGTAAATTCATAAAGTAAAGCTTTATAGTCTTTTTTTTGCATTTTGCGAAAACAACTTTTAGAAAATCACATGTTATAATAAAATGGTTCACATAATTCAAACATTCATAACGTAGATATAAAACACATTCAGAATAAGAAACTTTCAAATTTATTTATATGAAGTACTTTTAACACCAGTCAAAACAACAGTGTATCCCGGTGTGATCATGTGATTAGTTCTCCTGCCTGCCAACTCTATGAAAGCGGGTTCGAATCCCGGCCAGGATGAGTTTGAAGTTTTGTCACAATCTGTATCGGCATCGTAGAAGTAAGTAGAATTACAAATTAAATTAATTGAAATTATAATAATTAAGCCTTGCCTGCAGAAAATCTGAAGGCATTTGGAACATAGTTTTCTTCAGATATTCTACATTTTTTTTGCAGAAAATCTGAAGAAACCATTTTCCAAATACCTTCAGATTTTCTGCAGATTTTTTAAAAAGATTTTTGCATATTTTTATTACCTGGGGTATAACAAAATTCAGTTGTTTTTCCCAATTTCTTTGGAAACATTTGCCAGCTTAAAAAAATTACAGGATCATTAAATGCTATCTTGCAGTTACAAGCAATGCATCGATTTACCAACAACCCTCAAATCAAGAAACCCGCCTCTTCCCAATTATAATTAAGAAAAGCGCAACATTCGAAACTGAGCAGTTATCCATCTCATCCAACAAAAAGCGCAAAAATCGAAATACCCCGAAGTGCTAAAAATAAGTCGTTCTCCCTGAAACTCAATGCATATTTTATCGCAAATGGAGACTAACATGGCAAAATAACAGTTTATGCTTCGCCGATGCAAATTGCATTCCAGCAAAACTTCGCTATCATTTATTAAATGAAAAACCGTTCCTAGTTCTACTTCGCTTGCATTTTCAAGATATATAAAAAAGCGAAATCTTCAACAAGTCCATAATACTAGAATTCTCGCGTGTCTCGAATCATTAGCAATCCAAGAATTTTCGCAGTTGGTTCTTGCAGAAGCGGAACGTTTCGCTGCGTCTTTGAATAATTTAAATAATTTGGTTGTAACTACTCTACGCATTCGAACCAATGGACTGTTATTTACTGCAATACGCCGAAAGTAGTGTCTCCGGAGACCAAAGCGCATCAGCGATTGTTGCAGTTTTGGAGGAGAGGTAACACTGATAAAAGCCATCCTAAATGTTCATTCATTAATGCGTTATTACATGCTGCATATTTTTGGATGATATAAATGGTCATTACGTAGGATGTAAATGCGGTCAAATTTTAGAGAGTTGTATATCTGGAAATGTCAATGAATTTAGATATCTGGCGCCGTGAGATTATATTTGAAATTAAACATGCCGTAATTTTCCACTATTATTATAATTAAATTATGGAACTAAATTACAATACACAATTATCTATAAACTGTGATATATGTTCTTCTCATTACCTTCATTAGGAGCTCTTAATGTTTAATTAGTTTTAAATATTTTTGCTTGAAAATTCCTTTTCTATGAATAAAAATAATTATATAAGTCATAGAATGTTACGGTACTTTATCGTATAATTATACTTATTTAGCTTTCGGATTCCTTTCATCGCATGTAGGAGACATTAAACGGAACTTCTAAAATGTCCGCCGCTTTAAAAGAAGTGATTCTTGGTTTCAAAATTATATAAATAAAAAAAAATATTTCTACCACAGCATATTTCCAAATGTCTCCTATAAGGGATATTACCCAGATAGCACGTAAGTTTGATTTTGACTTGATATTGCCTTGTCATAGCAAATTTGACGCGTCAAACTTGAAGCGAACTTGTGGCAAGTTCATCGTGACAACTAGCGCCACCCTCTCTTGCATTGCAAGTCTGCTGCAAGTTCACAGCGCCACCTCCTTTGCAATGCAAATTTGCAAAACAAGCTTCATGCAAAGATAGCACAAAGAGATAATTATCTTTGTCTCTGTTTAATAAAAAACATCCGATTTTTAATAGCATCTCCTAGACCGTCCTTCTTTTTATTAATTCAATAAATCAATGATAATTTGTAAAAAAAAAATTTTATAAAAAAAAAACAAAAAAACATTTCCCATCTTTTTACTAAAAGTTTTTACTTTAAAAAAAACTATATCGCCTTTTTCTTAATGTTGAAATTTTAGCGTTTATAAACAAAATTAAATCGAAAAAACAGTCAATGTTTGTTGAAAAATAAACTTATACATTTTGTCCCATGTTAAGTTAATTACTTCTGAACTCTAATTTCATAATTTATTCTACTAACAGAACGTAGTTATTAGCAAAAATCGCTCTCTCTTTGACTTCAAATCATATTCGCAACTCAAAAAATTAACGAAATCAAGAAAATAGTTTAAAATAAATCGTATGCGAATCGAATCGAACGATGTATTAGCGAAATCTATCCTCTTCTCTCAGAGTTTAACTGGCCGAATGGTTAGAGCGCTAGGTCGCGAGTTCTATCCTGGATTGTGTTCGTACTCTGTTTTTGCTATAGTTTGCAATGCAAGCTTGCTGCAAGTTCGTCCTATGGTGACTTCGAGGCTTGCGTTAACTTGCTGCAAGCTTGTTTCACACTTGCACACTGTCGTGACAAATTTGCAGAAAGCTTGCAGATTTGCAGTGCAAGTCTGCTGCAAATTTGCTGCAAACTAAAATTGCTATCTGGGTTAATTTTCTCAAAACTAATAGGTCAGCCTAAAGACCAAAGATAAAGAAGATGATAGATAAAAGATTAAGATCAACAATAATCTAGAACAGTTCATACAATGAACTGTAGTATAAAGACCGTGTGCAGAAATAATTTTTCGATTTTCGTAATGTTTACACACAGTCATTCTCACCAGTGTCACGGCACATGAACTTCAAATCAACTTACTAGCAGCCATTGCCATCTGTATTTGAGTAAATGTCCTAAAATCGCATTAAACCGAGTGTAACTGTGCTTTCTTACAGTGACTTAAAATATAACTGAGTGTTTGTTTTTGATTTTCTGAGGATTGAAACGGCTTAAAAAATTGTCACACTGTGCTATAAAGGGTTAATCCATGCTCATTCATTATTTAAGAAAAACATTTGAATATCTTGCCCTGAACTTTCCGATAAACTTCCAAATGCGAACACCCATCATCACAAGAGTTCAAAAATAATTTTACTTTAGTATTATACAACCAAATGCACCTCATCATCGGTATCATTAAAACATAATCGAAAGTAACCAAAGCTTTTAGTCCTTTTAAGCAACAATTTATAAAAGATGTTATTTTTTTGAAATTTTATTGTTGTTCCCTGATAGTTAAATTAAAGTAACAATTGATTTCAAATGAAAATAAAGAACACTTGGAAGTGCTTAAGAATGTCGGATGTCTTTTACGTTCTTATATGGTTTGATAAAAAATAAATTTAAAAAAATGGTGTGTGTAAATAAATTAGTACAACAAGAGTTTTTTTAAAAATGTCTTTTGTTCTGTTCCAAAATTTCTAATTCATACGAAATATACTTAAAGAATTGATATAAATTATTGAAAATTTGAATTGATATAAATTATTCAAAATTTGAATTGATATAAATTATTGAAAACTTAAATTTTTTGTTGAAAAAATGAATAACAATGTATTTTAAGGTTTTAACTTTATTTTTCCAATGTATTTCTCGTAAACAAAAAATAAAACCAATGTATGTAATTTAGATTCAGCAGTGTGAAAAGTATAAGAACTTATGTAATCATGGAATTCAGTTCTTTTTCTCTTCTTTAACCCCTCATAAGGTCTTCGTAAGTATACATACCAATAATTTCATCAATTTTAACCCTTTATATATTGAATTAACCAGCACCCTTCTTACTTTAGCAGCAAATTTTCAATTTTATTTTGGCATCATTAGGCACGCTTTAATGCAGTATAACCCCAGGAAAGAAGAAAAAAACTTTTTTAATTAAATGAAATAATTTAATTAATTCGATTAATATTTGAAAAATTTAATGTTTGCCGTCTTCTGTCATCTACTGCTAGCTGTCGGAACTGCATTCCTCATGTTCATGTGAATACTGTCAGGAAAAACGGTCAAATTACGAAGATATAAGATTGATTAAAGTAGGACTTTTAAGTACAATTAGGAAATAATGGGTTTAAAACATTTTTAACTTTGGCATAAGTTCTTGCCAACTTTTTCGATGAAACAAAACCCTAGTTCCAATTTGTTATTCTAGAACCTTAACAAAGTTGTCTGGACTTGATAATTCATTATTAATTAGCAAAATTAATTAACAAAAAATCAATGTCATCGAATTCGCTAAATGAATTTCTTTTCTTAAATGAAACTCAATCCCAAAGCCATTTTACTATAACACTGCTAGAAAAAAATGGCCTTTTAAAGGGTTAATGCAAAATATTTTCACCTTTTTTAACTTAGCGGGAACTTTTAACTACAATTTTTATCTTTATATATGTAAAGGATTTCCTTAATTGTCAGACTTTCACTTTTATTAGCACACGGGCCAAACAACACTGATTACACACACAAAATTCTTAAACAGAGCGTTAGAGCAGCGCCATCTAGTGGCGAAATCAAATTGCTACATCGATGTTTAACAATATGCAACCAGACCAGACTGCAGGCTTGGAATAGAAAATAAAAGTTTCATTTTACTACGTATCACAGAAAATTGCGTGAAAACTGAAGAAAAAAAATTATATGTTAGACTTTGTAAAAAGGAGGTAAATCTATGTAAATGTATACATTTGTGAAAAAAGTAATTTTCCAGGAGCATGTGATTCTTCAACAAATATACTATTTAAATATGAGAGAGTTTGCAAATAATAATAAAAGTTGCGAAATACAAAAGATTTTTTTTTTTACATTTTGTGCAATCTTGTTTAAATTCTGAAAATTAAGGCTATTTAGGGTATTTTTTATAATATATTCACAACTAGAATCTTTTATTCGGTTACATTTGTTATAAACTTCCAAATAAAATTGTAAAGGGAAAATTTGAAAAGATACTAAGCTTATTCTTTTCATTCAGTTAATACTAGGATAAATTTTCAGAAAAAAATACTTTTTAGTAAATTTTGAAAGACTTTTTCTCTAAACGGTGTATTTGCGTTTCCCTTATTGATGCTTTAGTAATAAAATTATAAAAGAAATAAATATTTATCCATTTCTTAAGAGATGTCTTTCAATTTAAAAGTGTTAATAGATTTTATAAATCAAAATAAAATGCGTTCCACAAAATATGAAAGCTGATGCAAGAGTAGATAAATAGAAGTAAAAATTGCTATGAAAAGAATTTTTATGTTTCAAGTCATTTCAAATTTCACCATTTTTACAAATCCTGGCTAAATTTCTTAAAAGTAGTGTTTAATAGTTTTTATTTTCTTAAAAATTGTATGCATTCAGTGTTCTAACAACTGTGCTCTTTTATCAACGGAAAAAAATCTTAAAAAGCTGATAAACTTGCTTGAATCAATGAACTTAAAAGAGAAAAAAAATTAAAGGCCAAAATATGTTATTTAAAATTACATAATATTGCTTTAACTTTTAAACTTAGCAATCCATATATATTTTTATGTAATAAGTATGACTAAATTTTGAGAGACTGTGTTAAATATTTTTGTTCTAAAAAAGAAATTTTCAAACGAACAATAAAAAAAATTGCTGTTTTGAGTATATATGAATGAAAAAAGTTACGATTATTTCATACAAAACTTCCATTCTAAGTACTTTTTCTAGAAAATGCAAAATCAAAATTGTTAACAATTTTGAAGAGGAATAAAATATTTTTTATGATTTACTTAAATCTATAATTTGTAAAAATTAATTTGAAGATAAATATTTTTGCATTCAATGATAAATGATAATTGTTTTTCAGAAACTATTTAATTTATAGACTATATATTTATTTGATAAGAGAACAGATTTCAAGTCGAGGGTTATTCGAAATTTCGGCATTTTCCACTGTGCTTTGTTGTTATATAAAGCATATTTACTCAAGTTTTAACGGAGCCTACTTTGATGTTTTGGTGGCCTAGCGGTAAGGTCTTGGCTTCGGGCCCAATCATAAAACGATGTGGGCCTGTTGCACATCTGTGAGCCTGTTGCACGTTAGATCATACGGAGTGGGTCAAAAATCTTCATACTGGTATGGTGCGGAAGCTTGGACTTAGGGTGCCATTTCAGATCCAGCCCTCGTGTAGATTCAAATCGGGACGTTAATATAACTAAATTAACCGGAGGTCGTTTTGTTGTTATATAAAGCACATTTACTCAAGTTTTAACGGAGCCTACTTTGATGTCTTGGTGGCTAGCGGTAAGGTCTTGGCTTTGGGCTCAATCCCAAAACGATGCGAGCCTGTTGCACGTTAGATTATACGGAGTGGTTCAAACGTCTTCATGTTGGTATGGTGCGAAGCTTGGACAGAGGGTGCCAGCTCAGATCCAACCCTCGTGTAGATTCAAAACGGGACGTTAATATAGCTAAAGTAACCGGAGGTTACTATGCCTTCGTGACAAATCTTCGGCCTCTTGAAGGGACGATCTTGGGTTTGTTACTCAAATCCACCATCCATCCGTCACATTTGAGAGACTGTTGTTACCGTTTGGGAAAAACGTTTATACTTGGAGATTTTATTTGATTTCTGTGTCTTTCTTCGTCTTTCGAATGTGGTTCAAATTTATGAAATACTCCAAAATTAACCGTCGTTTAGATGTAATAAGGAATTTAGTTTAGAATTTTAACTATTTAATGGCATAATGGGCATTAAAAATGTGCTAATATCTACTTAAAGTGTGATATTTTTATTGTATCTTTTATTGTCCAACAGATTAGCAACAGGCACAAGAATACTTTCAAGTCGTATATTTTTAACATAGAACATACTCTTACAATACTTCCATATAAAATATTAATAAATAGAGTATCAATACATAAAATTCTCTATTCGTCAGAATTGATTGTCTAAAAAAACATTTTAGACGATGAATGCATATCAGTTGATGATGAAAATATCCATTGATGATGAGAATATCAGTCGATGATGAGAACATCAGTTGATGATGAGAACATCAGTTGATGATGAGAAATATCAGTTGAACCAAACGATTTTAATAACATCTGAATGCGCATTTAATTAATATTATTGACCCTTTTGGGTTCGTCTGCAAAATAGATTGAACTGCGTATGCTAATGGAAAGCTAGTTTTTTATTAAAAAATAATTATTCAATTAATTGCAACGAAACCTTCGCTAAACCTTCCTTCTGCTTCAAAGTATTTGAGAAAAAAATTCGAAGAAAATCTATGTAGTTATTTGGATTCCTATACCGTACAAATAAATTCGTATTTCAGTTTAATTCACATAGATTTAATAAGTTGCATATTTCTAACACATTTTCTTAAAGATGTAAGTTGTAATGTGATTCTTCTAATAAAGACTCTTAATTCATTGCGGAACTTAACGATTCCATATTGGCCTTTAATTTTCGAGTCCAGTTCTCTGTTTGTGTACACTCTTTTATCGAACCACTAAAATATTCACAGGAACGACGTTCCAAATCTTCTTTTCCCTGCCAGAAATCTTTTTTCCTCGCTCGCTCCGGAATTTTTCTCCGCTGGTAAGAGCAATGCATACGTCTCCAGTTTCGAAAGCAAACTCTCCAGCAGAGCTCTTTCCTGAAACCGCTGTTGGGCAAAGGAAGAGATTGACGTAACGCAGAAGGAAAGGAAGGAAAATAGAAGGAAAAAAGAATAATCTCTTCCTCTGGTTACACTTAAAGACTGCAACAAACTGGATAAATCCGGAGAACAAGTACGCACGGAATTCCTGCATTCGCATAAAAATTGTCTTTACAAGGCAGGAACAAGGAAAAGACTGGAAAAAGGAATTTTGGTCTGAATAAACTATCGACAAAAATTGTTCCCCGGGGGTGAACCAAATCGATCCAGGACACTACAGAAGTCTAGATCAATATTGACAGCTTCTTCGTCTCCCGTTTTTCCTGTTTCTGGGAAAATATATGCATGCGTTAGGAGTTACAGGTGTTTTGGGGAAAAGGGAAAGCGCTTAAAGGAGGGAGAATTTAAAGATGTTTCGGGGGATGTTCCCAATGGTTATGAAAGTGCCATGTCCACAGGTGTTATAGGGATTTTGAAAACTGTCAGTTCTTTTATGTGAAGTAGTGCTTGATGTAGATAGGGAATATTTAGGAAATAAGTTTTACATAAGCCATATTATATAAGAACAAAGTGAAAAATTTTATATTTTCAATGCTAAAAATTTTACAGGATTTTACAACTTACTTTTATGATTCTATGCTTTTATGAATAGTGCTTATCTGTATCAACTAGTGTTTTATTTGGCCTTATATTTAGGAAGATGAACTGATATACTCCACAATTTTTCAAACATTACGTTTACTTTTTTTGGAATTATAAATTTGTCTTGTGTTCTAACCTAACTTATTCTTACTTTATATACTTACTAGATGATATACCCGGCGTTGCTCGGGGTAAAATATTTTCAAGTCTAAGTACTTAACACTTTAAACTTAATAAAACAGCTTTTCGCAGCAGCGTCTTTCGTCGATTTTCGGTCGTCCATTCCCGTGTGGACTGACCCCCTTGGACAGCAATTAATCATTCTTTTCTTTTACTCTCCGTAGCTTGAACAACCCGTCACAAATCTAGCAGTCTTCGGTACTTCACTTTTCCCATCCCATCAATGCTACGGTGACAACAGAAGCTCTTTCATATTTTTGTTTTTATTATCCTTATCAGGAGTATAATTCTCTTCTTTTTAGTGTTTGTGTGACTAACCGAAGAAACACCGCATGTGTCGTTCCTTTTCTCCTTAGTCCCTCTCCCTCATAAAGGAACCGGAGTCAATAATCTTGAATGATTTTACACCTCTTCCCTTTACTCTCCCTTCGATAGGAATCGACTAAGTAACTTTGAAAGACTTAACACACTCATTAGGATCACTTAAAAATTTCTAAAATTTAATGAAACATCGCATAAAGAGAGAAATTAACATCATTGGATTGCGGTGCACACATATTGGAAGAGGTACTTGATACAAAATTTGAGTGGAATTAAAAATTTTGCCTTTTTGTTTCAAAGAAAACAAAATTTATCTTATCATAATTTTAACAGTGGTAAAAACACGGGAATGAAGGATTTGATAACACAAGAAATTGGTTTGAATTTCATTACAGTAATAGAAAGCATTGTTGCAAATTCGGTTTAAAATAAACTTTGAAATGTTTGTTAAAATTGGGGGGAAAGATTGTATAACATTCGAAAAGATAATTTTCTGCCCTTTAAGATGGTATATAAATTATCTCCTTGCAATATATAATTGAGAAGTTAATGGTGAAAAATTGAGAAAAAACGCCGAAAATTGACTTATGTTCATTTTTAAACAAATATCTTAAGAAATAATTATTTTTGAACGTTCGAAAACCACAATTGACCTAGCAGTGCACCCCAGAATATAATGTGCAAATTTCATGTCCGTTCACCATTTATGAGGAATTCTTGTGACAGATTGACCGGTAAAATCCCTATTTTTATCCCTAGGTCTCCTCTCATCTTTAGGAATCGGCCTAAGTAACTTTTAAAGACTTAACACACTCATTAGGATTATTTTTAAAAAATATGGAAATTAAAAAAACATCTCATAAATTCTCATCAATGATCATTAACTAACGTCACTGGATTATTGTGCAACCATATTAAATAGGGGATATGCTACGACATAAAACCTTAAGTAAAAAGTCTGCCTTGGAGTATATGTCGAAAGAAAGCAAGCAATATAAAGTAAAATATTGGAAGAAGATTTTCTATACTTATAAAAGGCAATGTTTTTGTGTATGCGATGTCCAGACGAATCTATCGCACTTACAACCTTAAAATTTGGCACGCAGATAGTATTAATGGTGACTCAATGCATCTCGAAGCCGGAATTTCAAACTTTAATCCAAAAAATTTTTTATTTAATGTTTTTTGTTGTTTTGGTTGATTTTTCGGACTAATTTCTAAATAGAATGGTTTTGAATAATTGTACGAAAAAATTAGACACACCATCGAAAAGAGCATATGATTTCTGTTCTAATGAAGTTAGTTTCGAATTTTTAACATGATTTACTGAATTTTGAGAATTTTTTAAAAAAATAGTCAGTTTTGCCAACGAAGTTTTATTTTCGTTTTTAAATTTGCTGCATCCAACGTTCTAATAAAACTATTCTTTTCCATTTTTTCAGCTTATAACTGCAACGGTTCTGTCGGATTTAGAACAAGAACGGTTAAAATATCTTTTCCCGTTCTTTCTTAATTAATTTTTTCCTGGTCAGATAAAAGATATTTTTCCTCTAGCGAGGCTTCCTCTCACAACACCTCTCCGGAACGTTACGGGCAATTTCATTGGCTGACGGGGCAGGGTGACATCATAAAGTTCAATTGAATGACTTCGATTATTATTCTCGGATTCGATTTTATATTTTGCTTGCTGTACAATAATCATTTTTGCGTTGCAATTTTTTAATATTGTTTCGGATTAACGTACTCTGTATTGCTTTTATACAGTTGAAATGTCATTATCGCGAAGAAAAATAAGCGGGAAAATCAATAATGTGTACCTTTTGTTTTGCTTTCAGAACTTTTCATGTCATTTTGTGCTGGTTTTTTTTTTAATGTGTTGAAGTCCTGATTCCACGGGCAACGCCGTGCGCGTACTGCTAGTATTGTATAAGAATAGAAAGCTCATGCGTTGTTACAAATTCCCTTAAAAACTAATTTTGAAATGTTAAATACAATTAGAGAAAAATTGTACCGCAATGGAATAACTATCAATAAAAGGATAATTGTTTTGCTCTTTAAGATGGTGTGAAAATAATTTTCGTGCGATATACATTTCAGAAGTTAGTGGCGAACAACTCCGGAATTTAGCCTTATTTAAAAATTTATGAAAATTAAACGCGAAACATTGCTTAGTAATCAAATTAAAGTCAATGGACGTGCATAGTAAAAGATGTGTACCTTCGGACATAAAACCAGGAGTGATAAGTCTACCTTCCCACAATAAATCTGACATTTTTAAGACATTTGGTACGCCAATCAATCGTTCGATCAAACAGAATTGAAGTGCAGAATAATTTACTGTAATTACAGAAATTCATATTTTATTTGAAGACTTACTAAATTTTTAATATTTCCATTTGGTCAAAATGAGGACATCCACTCGTTGCAAATTAAGTGGTTTCAACAATTTTCTTCAAACCCAAATTCATTGCTTGATAATCCCTATTAAATGAATAACCAATGAGCCCATGCACTTTAAACCCCCTTCATCAGCAAAGCAATTGCAACGAGAATCTTTTACAATCAAGTGGATATATATTTATTTATTTACTTTCTACTGTGACTCAACATTTCCCCCTTACTTTTCTAGAAACACGGAAAGAATGTTCTTCCACTTTTACCTAAATTAGAGTGTAGAGAGCATAACGTCATTAAAACGGAGTTCATTATCTTATTTTAATTACACTGCTCTCTAGTTTAAAAAGAAAGAAGCTAGCTGGGACTTCTAGAGCATTTTTCAGACACGAAAAGTAAATGAAGGAATGCCTTTTTGGGCAGATCTTTTCTGGAAATCTCCCCGCAGCGCAAGCAGAAATTAGACGGGATTTTTCCTGAAAAATGTCGCATTTTATTTCTCCTCTGGCTAAGGAGCTGTTGTATTCCCCAAAGTGCTATTACAAGTTTTAAACGTTGCAATGAGATTAGGTTTTGCAATTTATTGCTGCGAATTTGCGTGGAGCGTTGAGCCCTTTCTTAAGTCGTTTTTGATTTTGCTAGGATATAAAGACCCGAGATAAAGACCTTTTTCCAGTGTTTCTTTAAATTAGATGCATCCTATACGTTCCCGTATGACTAGAGGAAAGTTTTGTGATGTAATATAGGAAGAGAATTTCTTGGATTGGTTATATTTGTGCTATAATTTCGAAAGAAATATCATCTAAGTTTCTTTTATGGATATTCTCGTAACTGTAAAATTTTCTAAAAGAGTATCCGTTTATCACAATAATGGGTTCTGGTTGTTTCTGTTTCATACTGCTTTATAGGACATATAAACTATTTTCATATTACTATGTTACTACTAAGCCTTTCTTTTACATCTTTAAACGTTTCTTCTGAAATACATTGCGTCTTAACTCAGCGTAATGGAAAATAGTATTTTTCTCAAATTACATTCTGAAAAATAAAACGTAAATTTCTTTCGTTGTTTTTTTCTATCAAGGGCTTCACTTGAGAATTTCAATACCTACAGCATGCATAGAAATTGCATTGTGGTTCCAAGAAATTAATTTATTAATTAGAATAAGAATTTTTGTTATTTTATAAATTCTACGAAGTTTCTACTAATTCAACGGGTAAAATTTTTACAATATTAAAATTTAAAAAAAAACACTAACGGATGCGCTGGGTTACTCCAAAATTTCTGTATATGTGTATACATTTCGCAAAATTCTAATTGTATTGAAAAATGGACTTCGAAGCTGAATAAATAAATTTTCTAATTTTTTTGGACACTATAACTTATATAGAAAAGTGCTAAGGTCACATTTACAACTGTTTCAAGAACTAGCAATTTTTTGACAACTTAAGATAGTAGTAAGATTTACATACTTAAGTATTTGAGTGCGATATATATATATATATATATATAAAATGCCAGAAATGTGTCTATACTACTTGAAAACTCTATACTTGATTATACTTGAAACAGTATAATGATATTTTGCATACTTACTTTTGATTTGAGTATGGTATTTCAAACGATTAAAAATAAAGGCGTTGCAAGACAGTCATGCTAATTCTTATACCATAAATGTAGCACTTAACACTAGCACCTAAAATAAAAAGTGGATATTTATAATCAAGTTTTTCAGAAATATTTCGCAACCGTATTGTCATAGACACATTTATTAAAGTGCAGCTTCAACATCAACACTGCTTACAGCTAATGGTTATAGTTGTTGAATTTTTCTCAGCAAAGATGCAATAATCTAGGCGAGAAGGTTATGCATTTTATAGATAACCATATTTCCTCATCGTCCTAAAAATAAGAGAGAACACACAAGAGGCATTTATATAAATTATTTTGAATATTTTAAAACTAATTAAACACGATTTATCATTCAAGAGTAATTAAAAATATATATGCCCTTTTAACACGTTTAAATTAATGTTAGATATGTTTTATTAAATTTTTTAAATGATGATCTTCTAGATTTTTTTCTTACATTTTCAATACACAGTTTTGAAAAGAAAATTATTTATAAAAAGAAAAGAAAATTATTTATATGTTGTTTTCTTATAAAATTAATTATTATAAGAAAAAAAATTATTTATATGTATGCTTTCAAGACAACATACATATAAATTTATTGAGGTAATATTCCGTACTTTTATACTACTTAAAAATCACCGCCAAAAACAATTATCTAGAACATCAATCCTCCCTACATTTTCGATTGTCCTATAAATAGGACGATGGTACAATCCATTACTACCTAAGCCCCATCAGTTAGTAATAGAGAAAGTCCTCCCTTCTCTGTTGCATTCCAAAGATTGAAACTCTACATATAATACAGGCGCCAAAAGTCTGTTTGACAGGCACTTGGGTGCATATGATGTCCAGACATGATGGCTGGAGTCAATTGTTCTCAAAGATTGAAAGAAAGAATGATGCTCATGCGGCCAGTTCTATTTTGAAATTCATCTATGCAGACCTAGTTTTTTCCGCGTTGTCATAATTGAATTTTGTTTTCTTTTGAAAAATATTTTGATGTTATAATTTTAATGTGCCACGTAAGTTTTTAACTGCACACAAAGCCTTAGATTTTTTGTGGACTTTAGATGATATTGATTTAGACGACATATACAATGAATTAGTAATTTTACCTCCAGATTTTGATGCATTGAGAGACACTGAGTATATTAATGATTCCACTACGAGGAAATTAGAGGAAACAATGTGTGATGACCAATGCATTACCAATGTGCATTGCATCCTATAATAAATATAGAAACGGAGTTGACCTATTTGATAATCATGCATCATGCGGTAACTTATTTTACATCAATTAAAGGGAAAAAATGGTACTAGCCTTTATTTATTAATGCTTTTGGAACAACCTTTGTTGCTTCATGGAAGCTCAATCAGCTATTTAGTAATGATAGTCTGAGCTTGCTTGATTTTCGAAGACACATAACAGTTGCCTATTTGGGACTATCTATTCCAAGGAATCCATCGTTCAGAAAACTCAGGTATTCAACAATCTAGTGAAGACTTTCTGCAGCTTCGAAATGAACATGTTATTGGAAAAATAACCCAGAAAACTGACAAAGAAGATGCTAAATCTTTGTGCAGCAAAACTAAGAATCATCTGTAAAAAATGTAACGTTGGACTATGCTTAAGATGCTTTCACCCCTTTCCACTTACGTAAGGACTAATAGCAGTGGATTGTACCATTGTCCTATTTTTAGGACAGCCTGTACCGACTAAACTAATAAAAATTTGTTAAGTTTTTTTTAATTTTATGTTTATACATGGGCTTAGAGAAACACATATGTAATTTTTAAAAAAATTATATTCATTCTTTCAATGCCTGTTGCAATATGGGTTAAAGAATTGTTATACTTTTATGTTCAAATCTTCTAATAGTCCTAAATATGCTTTACGCAAATGTTAACAGAATCAGTGGGTCAAAGCATGTTTTTTCAGAGCAATCTCTTTTATCATTTGCAATTTGTTTAAAGTGCATGGTTATTCATTGTCGATGATTTTGATATCGGTTTCTGTCATTTCTCATTGGAAAAGACGTAACTATTTCTTATTAGCTTGTTTGCAAAATTACTTGCCTCTGGTGTTTTTGCAGCACATTTACGAACATTTCACAAGGGTGTTATATAACTGTTTGCATACAATACATATTGTTATATTACATTTATTGTTATTTTCATACTATGAATGCTTACAATATTCATCCTAAGACTGAAAATCAGTATCTCGTGTTAGCTCTGACTTTTTTTTTATGGGAAACAATGGGATTTAAGTCTTTTTAATTGCGAGATATATTTTAATTATTTGCATACAATACATATGCTTATTTGTAGAGTATTACATTTATTGTTATTTTCATACAATGAATGCTTACAATATTCATCCTAATTAAGACTGAAATTCAGTATCTTGTATTAACCGTGACTCTTTTATGGGAAACCATGAGCTATAAGTCTCTTTAATTACGAGATATATTTATTATGGAGGTGAAATGTTTCTTCTGCGAGTGCTGAATATTTTAGATTCAAATTAAACTCCCTCTCATAATAATATATAGGAAGCTCTTCTTGTTTTACATATTATTAAATATATTAAAAATCTCTATATACACGGAGGATCTCTAAATACACAGCGGTTCTTCGGCAGAATCGGGATTAGATCCTGGAGCCCTTCCACCTCGAAGCTGGGACCTTATCACTAGACCACCACCGCCCAGTTATATATAGAAACCAACTGGGTATTCACTATGAACCTCTCGACATTGGCCATTTGGGACCATTAGACCACCACCGCCCAGTTGTATATAGAAACCAACTGGGTATTCAATATGGATCTCTTGCCATTGACCATTTGGGACCACTAAACCACCGCCGGCCCGTTGTATATAGAAAAGGAATGGGTACTCACTATGGATATCTTGTCATTGACCATTTGGGACCACTAAACCACCTCCGGCTCGTTGTATATAGAAAAGAAATGGGTACTCACTATGGATCTCTTGCCATTTACCATTTGGGACCAATAAACCACCGCCGCCCCGTTGTATATAGAAAAGAAATGGGTACTCACTATGGATCTCTTGCCATTGACAATTTAGGTCCAAAATTTGATACAAATATAATATCGTGCTATAAAAAGTGCATGTACGATTGTAATTATCTAGATTTTGTAGGTATGAGTTGTCTCTTTAACATGCACACCAACAGATAGACCGAGAGACTGCCAACCTGTTAATGGAGTTGGTCCAAACATTTTTCAGATCTGCAAATCTGATGGATGATATAACTTTATGTCAAATTCTACACTCTAGCTAGTTGCATGGACGGACAGGCAGAAAATTCTCTTAAAGCATTAGTTTGTTTTAATATTTGCAATTAAAAATACAATTTGCCTTAAAATTTACAATTAACTGGCTTTCAAATTAGACTTTACATTTAAAATTTCAGTGCAAAGATAACTTACCAAATTTTATTCGTCAAGGTTTTTCAATTTTTGAGTTATCCCGTTCACAGTGAGAATTAATTCAAAAAATTATTTTTAACAAACTCAGGGAGTTCTAATACGCATAGATTCATTAAAAGTTTGAAATCTAATATTTGACGATTGCAATACTTTCTTTCATATATTTCGTATACGAAAATTAAAAACGAGAATGGAACGAACTTTATGTTTCTGGAGTGGAATGTAGAATCTTGCAAGTGAAAAAAAACAATCATATAGCATCTCCATGAAACTAAGCAGACATTACAAATTTAAAATTCTTTGGAAAATTCTTTTCGAAATCAGTTTCGAAACCAGAAACTGTAAGCATTCTATATATATATATATATATATATATATCAAAACAAACAAAAAACAAAAGACAAAAATTCAAGAACATACAAGACACAATGGCAAAAAATAGACAAAAATTATAATAAATTGAAAAATATCATGGCAACCCGCTCGTCAGGAAGAGAATCTCGCCTATGATATTAATAAGTGTTTTTTTTCTGCTAACGGCATACGAAACCCGTTAAAATATGTCGCCATCCCTTCAAAAAGCACAAGAAAATTAAAAATGGAAAAATTCTAGAATAAAAGACAAATACAATGAAGATGATTTTAAAAAATAATCGAAAGCAACAAATCCGAATACAAAAGACCTAGAATAAAATAATATAGTAGAATTCACAAAAAAATAAAAGAGAAAAAGGCTTACCACCGCCAGGAATAAGCAAGCAGGACTGTGAGAAGCACGAGGAAATGGATGCCAAACCAGTTATTGCTGTTGCCAAATAGAGGAATAAAAGGAGAAAAGCTTTGCCGATAGCCCCTGATTCACTGCTTGAAATAACCATTCCATTATAACGACCAGTGATAAAATCCCCAACTGTGTTTCCCTATGCACTATGTTATTTTAATTCCGGTATAACGACCGTCCAGTGTCGTCTAATCCCAATACAACGTCCGACTTCAGCGGACATTCTTCCCGGTATTTTTCCAAAAAGAACATGTTTCTAAACGTAAATGACCTTGATTATTGTATTGCCAAGCTTCGTAGATGTAGAGTCTTCAGTGTTACAGTTCAACTTTGACTGAGGGTGGGGGAATTACCACTCACCACAGCGCGGAAATTAGAATAGCCTAGAATACAAAATGTTTCAAATGCTATTGATACTTTAAAATGTTTTTTGAAAGGCAAGAAAATACAGAACATTATTTATTATCTTTAACTGAAATGGAAAATTATGTTTTGCAAAAATCACATATGCGGAAAAGACAAACAACCATTTCTGATTTTTTCTTTAGAAAATAAATGTTTTGTAAGTATATACAACCCTTTATTTTATATTTTAAAATCTGTTTCAGAAATATATTTTTAATTCATAAAATTTTATTTTTAATACCAATGTTAAAAAATAATTTCAGTATTTAATTGGAATCAATTTAAAAATCGTATATTTATACGGAACTGCTGAGCGTGCGTGTGCACATTTTTTAATTATATCCATTATAGCGACCACTCGTTATAAAGACCTTTTGCTGTGGGACGCATATATATATATATATATATATACACCAGCTATTAAAAGGTAACGTTAATAGTTGGAGCGTCGATTGTATATATATATACACCAGCTTTTATAACGAGTGGTCGCTATATACAATATCGCGGCCATTCGTTCGTTATAAAGATCTTTTGCTGTGAGACGCAGAGGGTCATTATAACGAGCGTCGACTGTATATATACCAGCTACTAAAAGTTCTATTTGAAAGATATATTCCATCAAATGTCAGAAATCAAAACATTTTATTCAAGTTATAGTAGCGTTTCCATTTAACTTCCGAGATATTTAATGCCTGTCGTATTATTTTATAGCATGGCTATTCATGTTATTTCAGCATGGAATAGCATGGGTAATATATTAATTTAATTGCGATTCAATTTTCTGAAACTAAACGATTTCAAAAGAAAATGAACTTTACTTTTAAATAAATTGGTTTTCAATGATATTTCAATCAATTTGATAATATTAACATATTCCCTTCAAAATATATCAGCTCGGAAACAAATAATCCGGGAAACATTTGCAAGAATAACACCTGAATCGAAAATATTTTCGAAAACAAATGCCTTGGAAATATATCTTGCATCCAAGAAAAACTATTTTATTTTTACAAGAGTAAAAAAACAACTGTAAGGCTAAACTTAACATACTCAAAGGCTTAAATTAAGCTCAGCCATTACTATTTCTGATCAGAACAGCAGAAAACAATTTGCACTCTGCTTGTACAATAGTCAATTAACATTTTCCCTCCGTTAATGAAACGAAAAATGCATCAATATTATCTCTGACTACCCTTTTTTATCAGCTTTTATCCATCTAAGGACCTGTTAAGCTGTTTAATCGGATGAAGGTTTTTTTCTAAGCAACTTAACTGTCTACAGCACTTTTTACTTACTCCCAGCCATAAGCTGTTCCTCGGATTTCACGTTTTTTTCTTAGAGCTTTCTCGGATTTAAGTATTCTGTTTATCACCAATTTCGCCTGCGTCAGTAATTTTTGACCATTTGCAGCACTGCTCCTTGCCTAATTTCAGCTCTTTGGGAGATCCACTACATAAAATAGCTTTTAGTTTTTACGCAAGATTTCATTCTGTGATTTTTTCGCTTCTCTTTCAGAATTTTTTTTCTCTGTCTCCTTTCTAAATCTTTTTCTTCTTTTTCTGTATTTAGTCTGCTGCTGCTTCAATTAGCGTTAATACTTCTTTTTCTATTTTCTTCCGCTTCTTTTTCTTTCCTTTTCATACACTATTCTCACTCTTTTTGCGTTTAATATGTTTTACCTTGGTAATTTAGGTTTCTTTGTTTACTTCTTGACTTCAGATTTAAATCTAGTCCCGTTATTATCTGAGAAAATTACTCCCTTTTTTACGTTTCACGCAGGTTTAATTTAAACTCTTTTTTCTTACTTTATCTTTCCTTTCTTTCAGTGAAAAAGAACTTCTCTTAACGTTGCTTTTATTAAAACAGCTTGATAAATTTTTGGAGAAATTTAATTATAGAAAATGCTAGATGCGTGGATAATGTTGCCATTGAACAAAAATAAATTGATTCTTAATAAAGTACCAGGGGAGTTTTTCCTGTCCTTTCTAAATTTAATTATGAAAAACGGCGAGATACTTTGAAAATATTTATTTTGATGTTGCATAAAACGCATTTGATATCTGATAAGCAGGTTGAGGTTTCTTTTTATGTTTCAGTACATTTTGAATGTTTCTTTTTCGTGGGTTTCTAGCAGGTGCGTACATGACAAGTTACTATGGATATAATGACAGCGCATACACTTTTTAAAAGTACAGAAAAAATATTTTTACCAAGTTTAAAAATAAATATTAGAAATCTTTTCCGAAATTTCTTCCCATGAAAAAGGGCCAGTGTTAAAATATCCCCTTTTTGGGAACAGAGGATGACAAGATCAATTCTTAATTTCATCTAGTTACATGAAAAAGCATGCATTAATACTAAGAAATTCTATTTGAGATCAAATTCTACATGTCCAGATATGTGATTGTGAATAAGATAATAAATTTCTAATTTTAATGCCTCTATTATTGTATGAAGGACAGAATATCAACATAGAAACAATCTACAAAATTAATGAAATATTTACTTAAAATTTCAAAGTAATGTTCGTTTTGAATTTAAGTTCAAATACCATTTTTCAATTTTTCGTGTTTTAAGAGAGAGTTGTAATCTGAAATTTAAATTTTTTAAAAAGAGCCATTAATACTTTTTAAAATTCTTTCAAGTTTTCAGTTACAATAAAAATGAAAAAAATGCTTGCTCTCATTATAAATAACCTGCATATTTATGTTGATACCAAGTATTAAGAGTAATTTCTAAAAAGGAGATATTCGTCATTTCATTAATATTAGACTTAACCGATTTTAAATTTAAAAAAATGTTTTAATCAAATTGCATATTATCTAGATGAGATGATAACAAAAATATCTTTAATACATTTCTTAAATAATTATAATTAATATTATGGAATCTCACAGTCCTTTTTCTCAAGTGCAATACCAGATAGTATCCATGCCGTGAAATCAAAATTAAAATACAACTAAGTGATTAATTTTTAAATAATTTTCTGAAAATATTTTAATATTATCTTCGGAAGCACGCAACTGTACATAATATTGAAACTTCAGCTCATCAGGAAGTGAATAAGGAATCGATTTTAAACTTCCATTTGTAAAAACTGAAACAAGTCATGTTAAATAAAAACGAGTAAAATTTCAAAAAAATGCATTGCATAGCACTCAGTTGTCTAACACTAGAAAGACGGCGTTTCCTGTAAACATAGAAAGACTAGAAGTGGTCATTTTGACGACCACAAACAACACATTTTCCAAGAATTGTTTGCTAAAGCAAGATTTTTAATACATTTTGTTGTGAAATTTTACATTTTCTTCACTTTAATTTCCCATTCATCAATTTTCTTTGTTTTATAATATTTTTATGTTCATGAAAATGTAATACATATGCAATCTATTATTAATAAAATGCAATAGATACAAAATAAAGGACATTATACAAAGGACATTTCTTTGAATTACATAAAATATTTTAAATCTATATCACATACGATAATAACTTTAAAAATATAAATATTACAAATTGATTTACCAACATTACCTTTTTTAACAGTTTCTATAGTCACTCAGCTTCCTCACTTTGATTTTAGAAGATCCGTAAACTGACTTTTTGCAATCACAACAGATGTTCCTAGTTTTATTACGACATCGAATGGATTTGACATTCTTTGCACTTCCTGCTTGAGGCAATAGATCTATCATCTACACCTGGAGTGGAATCGGAGAGCGTAGATGCCCTAGATGAAACATAATTGTTTCATAGCTCATTAGCTAAATTCCAAACATAATAACGACGTTTGATTTTTATACCAGTAAGTTCCTTGTAAATTACCCAAGAATCGATAGCAGCTAAGTCGAGGACATTGTTAGGAACATGGAAAGTCGCTTCCCAGCAATATTAGTCTTATGGTTGGGAAGACAGTTTTACAAGGTTAAGCGTGGAGTGACGGGAAGCTCCTGTTCCGGGATCCCTGACTTGGCGACAAATTTGGCGACCTTGGCGAAAAATGTATGATTCCAGAAAATGCAACCCTTTTCTCGATATTTCTATTAGGAAAGGGAATACACTTGAATATACGAGAAAACTCTATGTGACGTCACTGCCTGTCGGAGAGAGTATATAAGAACGGCGCCTGGATCAGGGGTTGATCCATTGGGAACGGCTTTAGAGTTCGTCCGCAGTGCGAGCTAGGAAGCTGGTGAGCTGAGCGCTATTGAAAGTGCAATTACTGCCGTTACTAGTCATATTTTCTGACTGTTTGTGTTGTTAAATATCAAAGTACTGAACTGTTATTACCTTGAATTGTTGTCTGTTTACATTGGTATTGGTAATATGTGCAAGAACTATTGTTTGCTGTACCTGTGCTACGTGTTTTTCCTGCATATTTGTAAATAAACCTTCATTCTCCATTATCATGCGTCTTGGACTGTTTACACCATACACCCACTGAAAGATTTTGGGACAATATTGAAGGAAACTTGTACCGGCCATCGTCGGGAATCGGATTTACTTGAATACTTTCTTGTCATCTGATCAAGTACATCAACGCCGTTATAAAATTTATTAGTATCAGGCGTCATCTTCTCATTGCGTTCAACTTCGAGTGTAAGATGCAAAGTGCTTAGCAATAGAACGTTTTATTCTTCTTTCTTCGGTATTCCGTCAAAGTAATATTGTCGTGCTTGAGAAATCTCCTGAATATAATTCTCACTTTTTGAGCTTGAATGATTCAGGCATTTCTTACCATGTGCGTTTCACAGTGTGTACGTTTTGTGCAATTTGTCTTGTCCGTTTTTGGCAATTTGTTTTGTATGTTTTGTGCAATTTGTCTTGTACGTTTTGTGCAATTGGTCTTGAACGTTTTGTGCAATTGGTCTTGTACGTTTTGTGCAATTGGTCTTGTACGTTTTGCGCAATTTGTCTTGTACGTTTTGTGCAATTTCTGTAAAACATTCATCCAATGAAGTTGGTTCACTTTCATTGCCAGGAATATATGCATGCTGTGATAAATCATATTTTTCATCAGAACCAGAATCGGTTTCAGGTAAATTATGCAATATTTGCAAAATTTCTATTTCCGACAACATTCTTTCACCAAAGGCCCTTCACGACATCACAAGAGAAAATATATCACCAAACAGGCGAAAAACAACGAAAGAAATGAATATATGTCATTTGAATAAAGCAGATGCTTCGAAAGCAAAAAGAATTGCTGAGAATTCCAATTTTAACCTCCCCCCTATTTATATTCCTTCTCACCAAATCATCGCCGCAAAACAAAAAATTAAAAGAGTAGAAAAACAACACAGTAGATAAAACAAAAAATAGAGTAGAAAAAGCAACATAGAATGTCATGTATGTTTAGCGGTCAAGATGACCACAGTCCGGCTTTCTAGGTATAAATATTTATAGTGTCTATAATAACGAGCGAAAACAAACAATTTTTCTTTTACGTATTCTTTATGAATAATTAGGAAAAGTCAATGAACGAATAAGAAATCGAAGAATAAAGAAAGGAAATATCAGCATTTGAAATTCATTTGCGGTCAAAATGACCGCTCTCCGTCTTTCTAGTGCTAAGCTACAAATCAAGGAAAACAGAAATACCCAATAAAACACAACTTATTCTGCAAACTTGAAACATACATTTTTGAAATTTAAAACACATTCAAAAAGTCAAGCTTCTCTAAAGCGCAGTCAAATACAAACTAACTGGCGTTAATCTAACTTTTTCTTCCTTCAGTCACTTAGTCTCAATTTATTTGTGATTAGCTCCTAATAAGTGTCAAGTGGATCACTAAAGCTTTTCTACAGCGAATAAAGCTTTCCCGTTACGCGTTTGTTTTAGAAATTTTTTCAGGGTGCTGTCCATCTCCTAGAGTCGAGAGTACTTCAGAATAGTTAACTATACTTCAACTACATTTTTATTGATTGTTTTTATGAAACAACTACAAATAATTCATGGTGTCTACTAAATATGATAGCATCATTGAATAAATTACTCTTTAAATACTCATCTCGTGTTTTAAGACTCATCGAAGTGTATTAATTTCTTTATGGATCCCTTGGTATTCGAAGACTAATCTCTTTGGCATATACTATTATGACATATAGATAGCTGGCTTCCTCTAGAAATCCAATCTTTTAAAAAACCCTAAATTTTCGGTTTTCTTTAAAATTACGATAATATTGCTTTACAAAAAATATATTAGACAAATATCTTTAACAAAAGTTACAGTGTGTCCTTAGTAGAAAAAGTTTAAGGCATTTTAATAGCAATCTACGAAAACTAGGAAAAATGAGGCTTATTATTATCATACACTTTCATTTCACATAATTTTTTTTCATATTTGTAAAGAAGGAATTTTATATGCATTTTTTCACTCGATTTCTTCATGCGTTTGATTTATGAATTTTTGGATACATATGCATTATTGATCACAATATACTGTATTAATATTTCTAAAAAATATTTAAGAGTTAAACTTTTCATTGAATTAAATTTTAAATTCAATACGAGTGGCGCCTCCTGGTCGAGAAATTGGGTAAAACTGATTTCGACAATACTTGATATTATTAATATAATAATATATAAATTAAAGACTAAAAGGCAAAAAAATATTAAAATTAAAATACTGTTCTGTTTAAAACATTCAGAAACCAACTCGATTAAAACAGAAAGCAATTTGATTTAGATCCGCCACGTTTTTCAAAAATTTCTTAAATTGCGGTAACTAAAGTGTTATATCTACTAATAATAAAGGAGAATGTGTGTGTGTCCGTGTGTGTGTTGGCGCTCTATAGGGCAGACCGCTGGACCTGGAGCTACGAAATTTGGCACAGGCATACTTTGGAGGGTGGAAATATGCACCTCGGAGGCCTTTTTTGAAATTTTAATTAATTAAAAATTAAGCTAAATTTTGGCGTTTTTCATTAATATCTTCTGAAAATATGACAGCACAAAAATAATTTTTAAACCATTTGAAAGTGCAAAGAAATTACCTTTCCAATTACAGTAGAATCCCGCTAATCCGAACTCTGCTAATCCGAAATTCCGGTTAATCCGAACCGATTTTATTTTCGAAAATTATATGTAATTGAAAAGATTATCTGAAACGATTTAAATATACATAATAAAAACAAAAAAGTACTTTTTCAGCATGCATAATTTTGTACACATTGAAGAAACTAATGCAATAATTCAAGGATAAAGTCACTTCATACAGGAGCACATCTATTATTCTAATGAAAAGGGACACATATTCTCTTTCTATTGCTTTTGAATAAAAGAATTCAAGACATCGTATATAACTTACTTTTTTTAGGACACAACTTTTTCTTTTCAATTTTCATCGGAATTTCGTGTATTCCGAATTTTCTGTAATCCGAACAGGCACCGGTCCCAATTAGTTCGGATTAGCGGGGTTCTACTGTATATCATTTAAGCTGCGTACCATGTTTTCTAGAATTTCAATAAATTTTTAAAAATATTTTTTGGCATAATTTACAACATTGCTGCCTCGCAACTCAAACAGTTTTCATTGTTTATACAAATATTTAATTGCATATTTCTCTTTCATTATCATAATCTGAGATAACATCCTAATACATTTTGCTTTCATATTTTATATCATCAAAATGTTTGTGAAATCTGTAAACCAAGATCTTGCTTTGCTTACATTATGAAATATATATCCGTTAGGCTGAATGGTTATGGTTGCTATGTTTTCATTCTCTTCTCAGCATGTTTTAATCCAGCTAACATGCGGCTGACCATAAAATGTGCTGCGTCATTTTAATGTTGAAATAAAAATGCATATTTTACAAGAGGAATAAGAAAGTGAAGATAGTGCCGACAACATGGAATTAGAGGTTACATGACATGGTCAGTTATTTCACTCCATTAGGAACATCAATGTAGACAATGAACAGAAGAGGTCCAAGGTCGCTAATAGAACATGGGTTAAATATCTACCACAATCTGAAGTTTAAAAATACTTTGTTAGGAGAACCATGAATATAAAATGATGCAAGATTCAATTGAAATCATATTCCCGGCGAATAAGCTGGTCGCAGAAGGCGGTGTGTAAGAAATAAGTAAAAGATGGATGTTTAAAACACCTCAGATCATAATCACAATGTGTCATTACTGAATTCGGCGCAAAACTATAGAAAGTTAATATTGTTATTATGAAGTCTGAAGTAAACTCCGGAAATTAATGTTTATTTTTAATTTGTGCCCCAATTGTCCAATAAGAATAATGCAACTAAACTCAACTTCCTCAATTTCGATTAATGATTCCCTTTCTATAATTTGACTCGTAATGTGATGATGATTTTTACTAATCTGCCTTAGCTTAAAAATTATGAGGTTGATCAACATGAGTTTTCGTCAGTATCTACGGATGAATAGAAAAATTTCAGTTACAAGTTTTTAAAAAATCAATAAATTGCAATAATCGACTCTATGTGAATTTTTATCATTCCATTTCTAAATGCTGCTCATTCTGTCTTAAATATAATTTTTTACTATTTCAGAAACAAAATTATAATAACTCAAATTGTTCATATACGATCCCCAAAAGCAATTTTGCCGAGAGCTTTCAAAGGAAACTACAAATTTTTATATCACAGTGACAATTGTCTACATGTACTTTGTTAGAAGGCAATTTTCGACTATTTCCAAAAGCAGATAAAAAGATATTCAGTTAGAATAATAATAGATAAGTAATGGGGATTTTTCTTCTTTCAAGCAGAATTGAATTCAAAACAGAACCCAGTTTTATAAATAACGCACTATTACTGAAATGAATAAAAGAAAAAAGTTCATTTCCTTTTAAAGTGTTGCCGTTGTTTAGTCCGCTGTATAATGATATATCTGCCCAATGCAAGCTAATGGTGTTGGAATTGCTTTTTAATGGACAAATCTGTAGCGCACGCAAGAATTTGTCTATCATTTTTGGCAACAATAAATATCGTTTGAGAATAAAAATGGAAGCGGTTCTGATTAGGCTTAACGGAGACGATCTGCTCTGACTCCATATTTTTCATCATTTCGCTAGTTATGAATTGATTGCCGTGTAGTTTTGTTACAAATGAACATTGATTTTCTATTTAAAATGGAAATGAAAAGAGGGAAATTGTAACGTTTCAATTACTATCTTTTGTTCCGAAGACTAATTTTGGAACGCTATTATTCTGAACCAAGATCACGCAATTATTTGCTGTTCGGTAAAATTGGCTGCGGTATTACATTTATTCAACATTGTATATTTACTTATTTAAAGAAATTTATTTTCATGCTGAATTAACCCAGCATTTTAAGAATAAAACAGGCGGTTTTGAAAGCAACTAAGTTCGGTTTTGAATTATTTGCATTTAAATAGAAAATGCTCTCTATTAATGTTCTTTTGAAAACCTCAAGCTGCATTTGAAAATAATGTGTGTACACACATTAACATTGAAACATCGAAATTCATGTAGAGAATAACTGATTAAACTGATCGATTCCATAATATATATTCCAGGGGTTCATTAATGAATCAACATGAAATTTAAGAAAAATGTAGGTAAGTACTAGAATTTATCTCTAATTCTAATATTTACCTACATTTTTCTTGAATTTCCTTCATATTTATTTTTATTACAACTTAATGATCTACTGCATGAAAAGGAACGGTAAGGATGGGTAAACAAGTACTTCTAATGCTATT
>BGPR01007793.1:24853-68602 GCA_013235015.1 Araneus ventricosus | reverse complement strand
CGTATATTTTTGACAACATTTTGAAAGTTGTATTAGTTATGGTACGGTATATTATTTTAAAGTTTAATAGAAATATTCTTTTCTCAATCTTCTATAATTTTCATTCAAACCATATTATTATAATGTAAAAAAGGCTATTTTTGAAAGTTTTAATTCAACAAGAAAGGATTAAAGGAAGTTCTACATTTGTCGGGTGAAAATTAGTGACAATATTAGTAGAAAAAAGAAACGGAGGAGGTCATATGAAAAAATTCGATCCCTTGCAACGCCGGATTATCAGCTCGTCTAATAGAGAAAAAAAATCCGACAAGTTTTTTTTGCATCACTCTTTGACCCTTTTGCATAACCTTTGGTGGATTATTTTGGTGTTTTTGGATTTGTTAGACCTTCACAACCGCCATAAACCAGCGGGAATGGTATCCCCTAAACTTTCTCGTATACTTCACAAAAATGTGTCATTTTCCCTCTCCCTAGGGTAGCCATAAGTCCCGCATACGGGACTGTCACCGTATTTCACTACTCATTCCAGTATTATTATTTGTTCCGTTTTCTTCCTAAGCTCTGTGTTATTATAATTTTAAAATGACATGTGCCCAATTTTATAATTATGTGAAAGAAGAAAATGATATAATTAAGAAAGTAAAATCAGCTTTAAAGTGTGACTGGGATAAGAGGATCAGCCTCGCATATGTTTTTTTTTATCATTCTACGCATTCATTTTATAAGATTGCTTAAACATTATTGATTTTTTTTATCAGAGTAAAATAAACTAAGCAAGCACCTACTTTATTTATCATTTATTTATTTAGCATCTAAACGTCCCGTATCAATGCTTGGCAATTATGGCAACCTACCTTTCCCCGCGTCTCGATAGAAAATTCGAATCTACTCTAATCCAGAATGCAATGTTTATCCACTTGTTTCCTTCAGCGCGCGTCAAGGTCACGCTCGCCAATACGGAAATAGTGCGCTTAAGTAAGAAAATTGAAAAAGCAATTTGAACGCATTTTTTTAAACGGTTGAAAACAAAATGTGACACAAATCTACAATTAAGGTTGAAAGGCCACATACCAAATTTTATTGATAAAAGTCCTTGTGTTAAGGAGTTTTAATGTTTACAAGTATACGATTAAACAGACTGACAGACGGTCAACCCTTTGATGGATTAGGTCCACACTCTGACACAAACCTACATTCATGAAGATAAGAATGTGAACCAAATTTTATCTACATAGCTATTTAAGTTTGTGAGTTATCGCGTTCACATGAACACGGACATACAGACAGACTGACTTCGAGAGGACTGATTCTGTCCAAAATTTGATAGGAACCTACAAATTATGTGTAAAGACAACATACCAAATTTCATCCATGTGCTCTAATAGTTTTCGAGTTATCGTGTTCACAGACACACAGACAGACATAATTCCAAAATTGTGTTTTTCGTACTCTGGGAGGTCTAAAACGTGGAGATTCGTCAAAATCTCGAGTTCGGATTTTTTGACGATTGCAATATTTTCTGCTTGTATACTTCGTATACGAGAAAGTAAAAAAAATACGCGCTCATTGATTGAAATGTCAAGCTAAATCAAAGTTTCGATGTTAAATCTATGGATGGAAAGATTTTCTTCACCTAAAAAGAAGAAAAAAGGCCCTAAGCGACATTCGTATTAAGCCAACATATCCGTTTTTTACTTTCTCGTATACGAAGTATGCAAAGAGAAAGTATTGTAATCGTCAAAAAATTCGAACTCGAGATTTTGACGATTCTCCACGTTTTAGATCTCCCAGAGTCCGAAAAACACAATTTTGGAATTATGTCTGTCTGTGAACACGATAACTCCACGGGGATGAAGCTACGGGGATGAAATTTGGTATGTGGTCTTTAAACATAATTTGTAGGTTTCTATCAAATTTTGGACAAAATCAGTCCACGGGAAGTCTGTCTGTCTGTATGATCGAGGTCATGCGAACGCTATAACTCAAAAACTTGAATAGCTAGATGGATAAAATTCGGTACAAAGTCTTATCGTCATGAATGTAGGTCCGTATAAAATTTTGCTCCAAATCCGTCAAAGGGTTGACTGTCTGTCGGTCTGTATAATTTACTTTTGAAAAGAATCCACATCTCCAAGCGCATGCGTACTGGAAGCAATCTTCTGTGCACGCGAAAGCTATGGAGCGAATTACGTCAGTTTGTCCTTGAGCCGCCAAGAGCGGAAAATCGGTACGCATCTCTTTGAATTTGATTCTTTTCCTAGATACTTTTCAATCACTATAATGAAAAACCTTCTGATAGTCATTTGAATCTGGGAAACAGTAGGTTCGAATTTTTTTAACCGCGCGGAGGAAGGGGAAACGGCACCTTTTTGGGGAAGTATACGAGAAAGTTTAGGGAAGAACACTCCCGCTGGTTATTCAAGTAACGAAGATATGATTTCAGAACGGCACATTGTATTAAGAAGGGAAGGTGGTGAAATGCAGATATTACGACACCAGTTTACTTCGCGATCCTTTGGTTTTTCTATTTCTTAAGGCATCTATGGGTGGCAGACTGACGCAGTGGTCAAATTAATGTAAGTTGAACAGAACGGAACAGCATTCCACAACTTCGACTTTAGCAGTAACACTTGGAGTTCGTTGAATTCTTCAGCATTCTTCATGCAAATGGCAAAATCTTTGAAAAGCGTGCTGTTGATGCTTTCTTAAAATCTGAACACCATCTTTTAATCGCTAAATATTTACAACAGCTTTTTTAAACATTTTATGTTCGTATTGCGAACATTTGGTCAATCTAGTATTAGAAACAGCTGACGACAAATTCTTTTCAATATTACCAAGAAACTTTATTCATAAAAGATTTCTCAAATCTTGGAATATATAATTCTGTAAATCAGTGATTTTGAATATATAATTAATCGTGACACTTTTCTCTCCCCCTCTTTTACGTACTTCGTGCTCTTTTAGAATTCTTGGATTCCCATATTCTCAGAATGAAATCAGTGACACTCATCAGATTGTATTGTGGAGGTTGATTCCATATGATACAAATCTAAAAATTTGCTGTAAAGATCGTATATAGCTTGTTACGTTTGTGAGTTATCGCATTTACATACTGTTACGAACATGGAAAGTCGCTTCCCAGCAAAGTTAGTCTTATGGTTGGGAAAAGAGTTTTACAAGGTTAAGCATGGAGTGACGGGCAGCGGCTGTTCTGGGATCCCTGACCTTGGCGACCATTTTGGCAACCTTGGCGACAAATAGATGATTCCACAAAATTCAACTCTTTTCTCGATATTCCTATTAGGAAAGGGAATACGCTTGAATATACGAGAAAACTCCATGTGACGTCACGTTTTGTCGGAGAGAGTATATAAGGACTGCGCCTGGATCAGAAGGAGTAGTGTTTTCCCAATGGAACGACTTTAGAGTTTCGTCTGCAGTGCGAGTTAGGAAGCTGGTGAGCTGAGCACTATTGAAAGTGCTGTTATTGTCGTTATTAGTTATTTGCTGACTGTTTGTGTTGCTAAATATCAAAGTGCCGAACTTTTATTACCAGTGAATTGTTGTCTGTTTACTTTGTTAATCTGTGCAAGAACTATTGTTTCCTGTACCTGTGCTACGTGTTTTACTGCATATTTGTGAATAAACCTTCATTCTCCATTATCCTGCGTGTTGGACTGCTTACACCATACACCCACAGATAGACTTTTGTAACACTATATCAATAGAGAGACGACAGACAATTTTCTTTAATTGATTTGGCCTAAATTTGATACATATATATGGTAATGGTAATAAAACCATTTGACAAATTTCCTTCACTAAGCTTATTGCGTGTTTGAGTTATCATGTTAACTTGAACATGGTTTTACAAACAAACAGACCTCCTCCCGTTTATTAGATTCCTCCAAAATTTGATGAAAATCTGCAATTTTCGTGTTAGAACCACATTTGAAATTTCTTCTGTACAACTAGCTTACTGTGGATTTGAGTTATCTTGTTAATAAAAGATGGGCAAATATGATTCTAAAAATTGTGCTTCATTTTGTTTTGGATCCGAGGAGATCTGAAACCTGAAGGTTCATGAACATCTAGAGATCGAAATTTTGACGATTACTATAATTTCTCTTTTGATACGTCAAATACGAGAAAATAAAATTATAAAAATCTACTTTAGTTACAGAGCATCGTACAGAAAGAGAAATCGCTATTTTTGTTAATTCTAAAACTGTTTTAGTTTGATAAAATTCTGGTAAGTTTTTGTCCTTCATTTAAGAAATTTCTAACTAATTGTTATATTAAATCGGAATTTCTATCAGTTTATTTGCAAGAAAAAAAACCCTTTTAGAATGAAACAAAAGTCAAGTCCCAAATTTATTGAATTACAATTTATTAATAACACAGATCTGCAAAAAAAAAATTCGTCTGCATGAGATATTTTTGGTAAATTTTATGTTTTTTAGAGTACTGAATCCAAAAATGACCTCCATTTCCCTCCATCACGTACAGTTTTTTTAAAAAAAAAAACATGGGGAGTTTACATTAAAAAAGCACAACTGCGATGATAAAATCAATATTTTATTTTTTGACTCAAGACTAGGACACTAAATTTCAGGTTAAAAAGAGAAATTTTACGCTTAATTAAACTAAAAACATGAGTTTTGTAAGAAAATCTGACGTGATGGATTTTTTAAACTATTTTTCCCGGTTTCAGTGAGTGAAAACCTATAAGAAACAGTAAAAAAATCCTATGCAGATTTTGGTTGCAGACCTGTGTAACTGTGTAATTGCTTTGAGTTAGAAACAAATAAATATTTAAGATATCGAAATTGTATTGGATAATAATTTAATTTCAAATTATTGCTGAGGAAACGTCTTACAGAAAGGCTTTATAAACATTTACCATTCGCGATATCTTTTGGAGTAAAAAAGTGCTCCATATTACATCCAAGCATACCATCCTCGCCAAGCCTAATCTGCGCCGTCGTACAAATGTCTAATGAGCGTCTTAGTGCAGTGGCGATATTAGGGGAAAATGTCTAATGGTTAACATTTGAAATGAAGTTTTAATGACATAAAAACATGACATCATCTGAAAACTAAACTTCGTGACATACACTCAATCTTATACAAATTCGATTGCAGATGTCGGTCCCAGTAACATCATCTGTGACAAAATCGATTGAAAACTTGAAAACTGTGGTCCAGTCATTCATTCTCTCTACATGAGAAAACTGGATGAGGTTCCTCATTTGTGGTTAGGAATATAATGTTTTCAGAATGCTAACGGAAATAAATTCAGCTGAGTAAGATACGGAGAGTGTAATGGCAGTTCCATCTACATCATCTTCTCATCAGAATTCCACTCAGATGGGACTCGAGTCTTGATAATAATTATCTGAGTTGCTCCAACCAGCTTAAAATGCTAGGAGTGATCAATAAGTATGGGGACTGGCGCCCTACAAGCTAAAACACTCAGAGTGAAGACACTTGGCAGATATTAACCTTGGACACACCCACGCAAATGCCAAAAGTTACAAGGTAGCCGTAACAAGGCTCCCGCCACTTCTGTTCTGTAGAGCTTTGAAAAATGTATGCATTCAGCTGTCGTCGCATTTCTTATGGCAGACAAAATTGAAGTGAAAACGGCACTCGATCTCTGAGTTGCTCGAACCAGCTGAATATGGTAGGAGTGATCAATAAAGTATGGCGACTGGCGCCCTACAAGCTAAAACACTCAGAGTGAAGAAACTTGGCAGATATTAACCTTGGACCCACCCACGCAAGTGCCAAAAGTTACAAGGTCGTAGATCGCACCACTTCTGTACGGTAGAGCTTTCAAAAATATATACATTCAGCTGTCGTCGCATTTCTTATGGCAGAGAAAATTGAATTGAAAGCGGCGCTCGATATCTCTGAATGCTTAATCTCCTAGAATCATAGCCATAAATGTACGATTCATCACCTGTTACGATCATTTTCAAAACCTTTTTCTCATTTTCAGTTAATAAGGAGACGAAGCGCAACTGAAAGCCGGTTTTCTTTCTGCAGACAACAGTTTCGGCACAAACTTCGCAAATACTCGTCTGGTACCCGAAAGTACAGTCTGGATGGACTGAACTCAGTCATACTTAATGTTGAACTTTTTAAATAATTCACGAATGGTGATTCGATGATTTTCAGGCATAGATGAAGACACGTCTCGTATGATTTGCCATTCGTCAGTGATTTGGAAGTTATCAATTTCAAAATTTTCAGGGCCATATTGGAAACGTTTGAAAAAGTCATAAACTCTTGTGCGGCTCATACAGTCTTACAAGTAAACTTTCTTAAACTTTACATTAGATATCGTCGCGTTTTGGGCACAATTTGATTCAGATTTTCTGCGTAACTTTCTCTGTCATAAAAAATTCGCCGACAGCAGAGCACATATATTTTTCAAAGCTCTACTACACAGAAACGTTGGGAGCGAAGACCTTGTAACTTTCGGCTCATGTATGGCTTTGTTCACGGTCAATATTTATCAAGTGTCTTTCTTCACTCTGAGTGTTTTAAGACACGCGATGCTTTTCGATCACACCTCGTATACATTATAAGCTCACAGGATACCGCACTGTAAAACTAGGAATATGAGTTCCCGGGTAGCTGTAATTATAGCGATTGGTTGAGCCATTATTCGTGAAAACGCAACATTTTAATTTTTTTTAAATTCGGTTTTCACAAATGAAAAGATGTTTATTAAATAATTAGGTTAATAAAACGTCCGTTATCTATCAATATTCTGCATTATATTTAATAATTTAAATAATGAAACTTTGTTATCGACTATAAATTGTTTATCTAATAATTATTCAGATTGTGAATTTTTTGGAATCCCCAGTATCATATGATTGATATTTAAAATAATGCATGTCTATTCATGATTTTGAATAAATTATTCCCATTTGTTATTTATTTCCTACAAGTGAGTGAGTGAGTGATTGGAGTTTTATGGTACAAGGGCCAGAATTGGCCAAGCTGCGCCAAGGCTACAATGAGATATTTCTATTTTGAACATTTCTATTTCTAGCTGTTTGAAGCTAATCAATCTAACGTTTTATTTCAGAAAATATGTTATTAAAATAATAGTTATATCCTATGATGTGATATTTCTATTTTGAACCTATTCGATTGAATAATTCTAACGCTTTATTGTATGCTATATTTTATTGAAAAAGCAATATTCTATTATTAAATTGAAAGAACACTTGCAACGCTAAAATGCCCTAAAAACTTTCTTTTTTTTAATTTTAATTATAACTTCAATTATAATTATTTTTAGGTGTAGAATGGCATTCGCAACTCCTGTATCACTATTTTTACTCGTAGATTTTAATTCATGCCTTACACACCGAAAATTGAAATCAAAATCAATTTGAAAAATGGAATTTTTTCGATTGGTAGAGAAAAACATCGACTGATGTGAACCCTCCAGGTAATTCAACCCATCAAGTTCATGCGGAGAGGAAGAAATCATTCTATATTTAGAACAATTTAGCCTAACACTTCTAATACCTTTTTATCATCAGACGAAGTTCAAGTTGAAAGAGCCGAAACTGGATTCAGATATGCAAGAGTAACTTCTCTCCTTTTGAGAAAGTAGTTTATTGTTTTTTCTGCTTATGGTAAATTTCGATTGTTTTAAATAACAGATTTTCCTCTATATAGGTTAGGGTTCGTTAGTATTTCCCACCAATATTTTTATTACTATTTTTTGTGGTTATTATCTTTATAAAAATAAAATCTAATGATAGAAATGTGCAGACGAGACATAATGAAGCACTAATAGTTAAATGGAAGCGTTGTTTTCCTTTGTTTAAATGACAGCCGTATCTTAAGTAGGTGAATAGACTTATTAAGCTTAATTTGATGATCATTAGTCTCGGAGAAGCATATTTGTTTTACTTTCTAAATTGAATAAAATGTGTTTTATTTTTCATCTCGGTAAACTTTATTTATTTTTCAGTTTTGGCATATTCAATGTATTTTTCTCTTGTATTTAATTCCAAACACAGCTTTTTCAAGGCCAAAAAATAAATTTGGTTGTAAGATAAAAAAAAAGGCGAAAATAGTTTATTATAGATATGGATCTATAACTCTTACCTTTCAAAGATTTTTAGAAATTTTTTTCTTCAATAGGAATCTAAATAAATTCCTGTGGTACATTGTGATGTATAGATTATAGTTTAATATTTTATTTCATGCTTGATCATTTTTTCAACAAAAAAAATTACAAACATTGTAAGCTCTTTTATAAGCTAATTTATTTTAAGTTTAATGTTAAAAAATTGTCATAATTTTAAAACATGCATTGCAGTATTAATATTTGAAAAAAAGTTTTTTCTGTGTTCATGATTTCTCTTTAATTAACCCGTTTGGTACAAATTTCTGGAGAAATGAAATAAATAGGCCACATTTATAATTCTTCAGGTGATGAATTAATTATTCATAATAAGATAAACCATAAAAGTTATTTTTCTTTAGTTAATGTAAATTTGCAGCCTAGAAGATGTATGTCCAAATCGGTTTGCGTACTCAGACATATATGTCCCATTACACAAGTAATATGTTTGTGCCATTATTGTTATATAGAAAGTACAAGGTGTTATTTCAAAGTTGGGTGTGGTAGCTCTATGTGTAATAAGACATATTTGTCCCAAAATACACAGGCCATATATATCCTATTAGTCTTATGAAGCATATGACAAAAGTTATTTATGTATTATATCAGTTTTGGAGCTCACGGTATTGCCATAAAATATGCACTTTCTCCATTGTTTCTGAAATATATAGTAAGCTTTCAGTATCACAGCCAACAGATAGTTCACTCCCTGAAGAAGAAATTATATATTCTTCCGCCTTCAATTCTTCTGCCTTCTACAAGACGTTCCCGGCATGAAAATCGGCAGTTGAATCCTATAAGATTTCTGGGACATATTTATCTTAATTTGAAAGATGGGTAAGATTGTGTCCCATTTCTTTATACTCGCGGAATTAATTAATTTAAATTCAAAAATATTTAAAAAAAAGAATCAATAAAATGTAAACGTATGTTGTCTTTAAATATACACAGTTTTTTAAATGGATGTACAAATCATGTTATTTAACTGATATTAGAAACTTCAGTGACTTTTAGAAATAGAAACTGTGGTACTAGATAACATTCCTAAAATTAGTAAAGAGCCATTCACAATGTAACAAAAGGCCAGAACGTTTAGTAGATTGACAGTTAACACCTGTGTTTAAATTTTACAGGGCATATGTGATAGTAACGAAAAATTTAAAGATTTGAAATCTGCAAAATGTTGTCACTGAGTGTAAAATCTGGTTTCAAAGTGCACTTAAGTCATTAAAAAAGATATTGAACTTTCTAAACTCTTTAAATTTTATTTTTATCTTAATCATTACCAGTTGAATAATCTTGAATGAGGAATACTACTAAGCCAATTGTGGGTCACAGCAATTTCTTGGAAAAAGATTAAATAAAAAAATGGCGTCGATTCTATTCAAATAACTTCTAAACAATAGAAGATTAAATTATACATAATCGGCTATAAAGTATGGTTGTAGGGTGCTGATATACTCCTAAATACAAAAAAATTTAAACTATAGTGATTAAAGGATCAGGTAAAACAATAATAATTTTGATAATTCCTTGGATAAGGTATGTAAAGAAATTGAAATGTTTCAGTATGGCACTTTTTAAACTAAACGCACTGAGGAAATATACTAAAATGAACTAATTTTCAAGATGAATCCACATCTATAAGAATGCTATGGTTCCACTGCCTTTACTTGCAGTTAGTTCGGATAGCAATTATTGCTTAGTTTGATTCGTCATTCCGAAGGTTTTTGGCATATTATTTGGCAAAGTTTCAATATAGACCCAAGTATCAATGAGTGCTGATACATAGGATCAATATTCATTCCTCAATATCATGGATCAATTCTGACGAGAACAGTGAACATTAAAATATAGAACAAATTATCAATGAGTGCTGATATATAGGATCAATATTCATTCCTCAATATCATGGATCTATTCTGACGAGAACAGTCAACATTAAAAAATGGTAGAAAGAACAGACATGTTCCTAGTCTACTTCACAATAGCAAACCGACATTGCTGCGAAACATGAAGCAAAAATTTTTAGGGCCAACTGAATGCTATTCGACGCAGTGTTACTTTTAATATACGGCCCAAAATGTTATTTCAACCTTTAGTTTGTTATCAGACCAAATCTCAAATATATTTTTAAAACAGAGACAATGACGATGAAAAAAAGAAAGTTATCTTCCTCCTTTTTCAAGTCATTGGGGATAAGATATGTTGCCACTTTTAACCAGCCTTGGCTTTGCTATTTCTGTTATCTCTCAATAGCAATCATTCTATTCATCATATTCTCTTGCAGTGACCTGTGTTGGAGTCCCATGTTCAAGACTAGACAGTCTCAAAGACGTGACCCGATACGAAAATGATCCGCCTTTAAAGTAGCCCTGTCTCTCATCAAATCTGTCAGGGTCAAATGTCCTACCATTATGTGGTATGACTTTTACTTAATTGCAACATAATTGTGACCGCTTACCCTACAAAATAGGAAATACTGGGCAACTGCCTTGATTAAGAGGAATCCATAGATTATGATGGTAACGAAGATTGGTTAATTTTAAAGAAACTTTCTATTATAAAACAAATAATAGAATTATTACAAACATCCGAAACGGCTTGAAATTTATGCGTAACGTTGTTGTTGTTTCATGTCCCCCTGGCCCAAGATTAGACCAGGTCCATGGCACCATGTCGCTCCAACAACTCCACAAGTCCTTTGCCCTCCCCACTCCACAGTTGCCTCGCAGAGGTGCCAATGCAGTCATTGATATGGGCAGGAGAAGCAGGACAGGAACAAGGGCAAGAAGAAAAAGTCTTTTCCTTATCTATGAATTTTAAGCTTTTAGTGTGTCCACTACGCAACCTGTCCAATGCAGTCTGAGCGGATCTTGTGCTTCTGTAGAGACAGACCAGGGCGGTTCCCGGCATACCAATCATGTGTGTGTGGGATTTTTCCAAGCAGAATTTGCTTTAGCCTTGTGAATAGAATATATTTCGGACGTGAAGAGTTCACTAGAGGTTTCAGAAGGAAGAGCACTTCCCTCTTTCGCAAGCACGTCTGCTCCACATTGCCAAATACTCCAACATGGGATGGAATCCATTGGAAGCAAACTCTACTTTTCTGCGAAAGTGTAGCAATTTTGGAATTAACCTCTTGACCGGTTTTTTCTCGGATTTCCGGCCAATTTTTTAAGTATTGAATTGAACTCTTGCTGTCCGTCAAAATATAGATGTCGCTATTTTCAAAATGTAGGGCAAAATTTAAGGCTTCTCGGATGGCAAGAAGTTCCGATCGGAAAACCGAACAGTTGCGAAATCTGCAGCAAAAAACCAAACCGTCCTCGGCCTTAGCATAAACGCCGCTGCCAGTCCTACCTAAGTCCGATTTACTCCCATCAGTATAGAGCACCAGGGCCTGAGAAGGGATGATGTTGATTAGTTCCAGTGTCAATTGCCTCATCATCTTTGGGTGCTGAGTGTGCTTAATGCATAACGTTCCTGAAGAAATGTCCACCTCTCGAATTCAAAATGCAACCTTATTTTAAAATGGCTTCGGCAAAAAATTATGTTCAAAAAGATAATAGGGTAATACTTTGCCCAAAAATAAATAAGAATTTCAAGGCGTTAAAAATTCATTGATAGTTTAATTTCTTAAAGATGCTTTAACCCTAAAAATTAACTATTCGTCATTGTTTTTAGTAAAAAAGGATGAACAATTTTTTTTACGATATCTATTTCTGCATATCGAAATTGCTTTTTATATAATTTTTTCAAGAAACTTCAAGTTCGATAAATAGAGGTTCTATTGTACTAATCACTTTACAGTAATATCTTATTACTGCATTCTAATTAAATTTCTTGGTATTTTGTGTGAACTCCATACTTCTTTATGATATGAACAATAAAATTTGAGAAGTTTAAAGCTTAAGACAATAAATAATTCGGCATATTAACTTATAATTTCAGATTATTTCATTACTTCCCTTATTAAAAAATAATTTTAAATACTTGAAATTATTTTATTCGCTATTATTATTTTAAATGAGCTGTTAAACAAATTCTAAAGCTTATTAATAATGAAAATATGCTAGAAATTTAATAATAAAATTTAAGCGACAAAAATGAATTTTGACATATATTGAACTAGGTATTATATAGGTATTTTGGTATTTATATTAGAAATATCAGTGAGAATATTGAAATGATGTATTAATATACATTTTGTTTTATAATTTTAACATGACTTGACTTATGTTTTAGGGAAATAAATAAGTAATTCGCTTAAAGTTTTGTACAAAATTTAGGATGCTAAAAAATGTTGGTTATATTAGAAAATGTCTATAAATATACATTTAGAAAGAAGATATATGTACACACCAATGGCCTAATGGCTTAAGGCCTTAATGGCTTCCTAATTTTTTTCCTTCCCTACCCTTTGTTTTGTCTCTTTCTTCTTGAGTACCCCATACAGTCCTATCCTCCCCAATCATCCGTCCTCTCAAAGAAGCCGTCATGGTATGACGGGTGCAAATTGTCTCTTCATTCGAGAGATTTCCCGTCGAATTTGACTTGTTTAAATATATATATGCGAGAGAAATGTTTAACATTGATTGAAAACAAATAAAATAAACGTATGTTTTATGACAGGAAATATTTTTTTTATTTACATATTTCTTTATTCAAAAATCCTGTTGGTAAACAACATTCCGTGTGAAGTATTTTTCGTTGTTTAACAATTTTATTTTAATTCAATAACCATGAAATTCTCAGCTTGTCAAACTTAAGTCAAAATTTCGAAGGAATTCTTTTTCGGAATTCTAATCAAAACAAAGCACTTCTCTGCTTGTCGAACGTTGCAAAAAAATATTATCAAATTATATCATCACGATTAAAATAAATGAACAGATGCATGGTGGCGTCCAAACTATATCACGCGCATGATATAACACTGACGTAATTTACTACTTTCTATTAAAAAACGGAAATTAATTTGAAATGTATAATTAATATAATTTAAAATTTCTCGGGAACTATTGATCATAGCGAGATAAATTTTATATCAATCGATTAAAAATGTTATTTCACTATTTTAGAGCTATTAAATTTGAAACTAGAAAGACAATTACTCTTTTAAATATAAATTACTGAAATTTAGGTTCTCTAACAATGAAATAATGCTGTTTAACGTCTCTCAGTGCTATGGCGCAAGCTTTATTGTTGGTGACGTCAGAGCGTTACCGAGAGACAGATCTGGGCTATTATATTAGTAATAGTATCAGTTCCTTGCCAAAACGAATGAAATCAGCTTTGAAATAATTTAGCATTAACTTATGATGAAAGCTAATGATTATTCATTGTTATAATCGACTATTCAAATGGAAGACAATTTCAGCGAGCTGGTTTAATGGGACTGGATTTTATAAAAACAGTCTCAAATGAAGATGGATGCAATCTGAAATTAGCAGATGAGTCAAGCTCACTGCGATATTTGTTATAAATATACCCATAAGACGAGTACGTTTTTCCATGTTTTGCATTCATGAAAGGTATTAACTCTAAGTTTACTGACATTTCTTATATGCATTATATACACTTTTCGAGATGGGTCGAAATGACCCACCCGGTAAACCCACTGTTAAACATTTTATTACTTCAACAATGAGTTCTTCCTACTATTCTTTTACTTTTACACAGCGGGCTTCCAGACTTGCATAACTCGCATGACATGAATAGTAGTAGCTCCAGGGTTGCGCGTGCCACAGGTTGGGAACCTCTGGGTTAAGGCATAACATGGCTGAGGAAGAAGGTTATGGGTTCTGTCCATGTCTGTCAACTTAGCCAGTATTAATTAAAAACTGTAGAGAGATGAGCGCTATGGCATCATATTGTAGTCCGGCTGGTTGCTGGAGGTATTCCTGGTTTTTCTCCCCGCGACAATTGTGAGCCAATTTTCCCTGAAAGTCCTCCAGAAAGGCAGCTCCACCTCATTTATTTTAGCTAAGTCAGACTTTCAGGTGCTATTTAGGTGCTCAAAACTCATTTTTATCTACAGAAGATAACACTCTTTATCATAAGTTTTAACATGATAATGTTTATATACTGGATACTATCTCTAAATTGAGACATGCATGATGCCAAGATCGCTCAAAACGCTTAGGTGGTAGGTGCTCACTAAGAAAAAGTTTTTCAAAAACTTACTGAGATTTTTAATATTTTAACTAATTTATTTCTTTATTTATTTCATTTTTATTAATCGAATTTCTAACGTTTTCCCTTCTTTTCAGAGCATATTATCGCACAAAAACAATTTTTCTACCAATTTACATTTCAAAGAATTAGCTTTCCAGCAGTAAAAATTCATTTCCATACACTTTTTTCTATAATTTTTCTCTAAGTTTTTAAAAATATATTTAGTATATTCTTACAGCAATATTTTTTATTGTTTTAGTTACTGATTTTATACACACACACGTTGCAACGACATTAGATACATTTTTTTGTGTGCAGGTTATCGTTGCTATAACAAAGAGTAAATTTTTAAACTAATAAACCTAAATAAAGCCTAAACCATTATTATGTTTCGAACTAGAGGTTGGAAACTCCTTTAAATTCTTTTGATTTATGAACTTGGCTAGATATGTTCGACCCAGTATAATCAGAACCATCTCCAGAAGATGCAAATTTCTCAATTAAAAACTGGTATGAAAATAACAATTTTAGTTTTGGATAAAATAATATAAAATTCAGTCTTGGTCAACATTATTTCACAAATGAAACGAGATGTTCGAATTAGAATCGTGCATACCTCTGAAACCTTCCATTTCTTACATATTTTGGCTCATTAGGTCTTTCCTGCAGAAAGGGTAAACGAACGCTTTTCCTGCAAAAATATAGGAAGTTAAGGCAATGTACTCTAAATTGTATTTTTCGCAGATCGCACTTTTTCCTTTACATTTGGTAACTCGCACAAGACTAAAAACTGGAAAAAGATAGCACCAATTGCAAAGTTTCGCTTCATTGCTTCCTTAGACAGAATTTCATTCTCTTTCTCTGCTTTTTTTACCGAAACCGTCAATGTTCCTTCTCAAAATTCATCGACTGGAAAAGAAAGCATGACACACTAGCAGATTTTTTTGTTTCTTCCTCATCGCAGGAGAAAGTGAAAAACTAAGTTTTACAATGGACCGTTCGACTCTTCTTGCAGCGGTGCAAGGGAGCTAATTCCATTTGTTGAAATGAGTAATCAGTGGCCTGCTTGATTGGGTTTTGCTTTCCAATGGCGGATGTTTCTGTTTACAGATCATTTGGAGATCGAGTTATGAAGTTTCTGGCCTCAGTTTGGCTCTTAAAACATAAATAATCTACAAATGATGCCGCTTAATGACCAGTTTATTGCCTTGAAAATTAGTTTTTATTCCTCATAATCTGGACAAATAACCAATAAATAAAGTTTACAACTGGCTTTAGCTTTACAAGTTTATACTCTATAGCTTTCCTCGTTGTTTTAGGTGGTATACCCATTTTTATATCTTTGTTATTATTTGAACGGTGTCTGAAATGAAATCCTTTCAACATTCCTAAATCACTGTTAATTCGTTTCGTCTTATACAGATACAGTGTTAAGTAGAAATCATCACGATAAATGCAATTGAAACAGTGTGACAGAAAAATTCGGCCACTATTAAAAATATGAAGTTTTGCAAATTAGTGCAATGTGAAAACCCAGTAAATAATTTTAAACCCTGCTGTTCTCCTACATTGGACCTTTCACTTAATAGTATAAAAATATCGTTTTAACGTTAAAAAATATTATAACTGTATCTCATCAGTGACCAAGTGGGGTAAGGCATTTCATGGGCTGACATCACACAATCAATATTTTCTGTCTGTGTTCTTGACTAGCATTATTAAAGGGTGGGTATACCGATCCTGGTCTTATCAACGAATTCTTCACTCCGGTCATCTTGACTACTAGAGGTGGTCGTAGCGCCTGCTGACTCAGACTGCTGCCTCAGCTATTAACTAGGTGTTCAAGATCGCTCTGAACAGCAGAAGATGTCTAACATCCCCTTTATGGCAAATTGTTGGGCAGGTATGGGCTTTCTTTATATATTAGACCAAGTGAGATTACATCCCCAACAAGAATATAAGTGCACAAATTTATGAAATATTTTCAGAGAACAATCGATCACATTCCTATTTAATACTTTGGAAATATTCTAAATAGTTCATTACCCCCACCCACTCTTAAAATTGGGGTCCCCTCTTTAAATTGTGCGTTCAATCTTCTTATATTCTTAATTGTGATGGTTAATTTATTATGGGGAGATCTCACGATCTTCTTCACCGAGCATTTCGGGTCTAAGCTTCAAAGGCCACTTTGACCGGCTAGACTTCGGGACCAGAGGGTTTTCAAGGCATTAAATTTTTTGAAATATGATAAAAAAAACATCATGAATGGGTTTAGTTTATTGTCGAGGCATAGAATCTACAAAAAAACTTACTTCATTCCGAAGGGGGTCGTCCCCCTTTGGGGTCACCTGCTCATATAAGAAACCCCTTAGATACAGCCACCTAGATACACTCAAAAATATTGTTGAATCTTACAGAAAATCATAAATTAAAACTTCAAAAATATTGGAGGAAAATTTTCGAGTTATTTTGTTAAAATTGTAAACGTCCAGAACCGAAAAAATTTCTTATCTCTGAGTTAAGGAATTTTCCAAAACTTATCTCTAATAATTCCTATTCCGAAATGGAATTTCATAAGGCTGCTACATACATTCTTAAAGGAGTACTATTAGCCTTATCCTAAACCTATTATTTTCTATATACAGTTGAATTTAACGGTTGAGAAGCGAGTGAAATCAGGTGTAGCATCAGCTGGAACACTGCGCCGCTGAGGGTTAAGGTCAGTAATTCGATTCCATCAAAGATCCGGATTGATCCCAGAGCACGATAAACCTGACGTCGAGGACCAAACGCCCTGATGCTGGTATAGCGTGTTTTAAAGTCATACTGCCCTGTGTCACTTTTACCAACGTTGTGTAAAATATTAGAGAAAATATTGCTGGAGCGTCTTAACTTTCATCTTAGGACGAATAACCTGCAAGCGGCTAACCAGTATGGCTTCACGGTAAATAAATCATCCGAAGAAGCAATAGTTGACTTCATAGATGAAATAGAAATGGCAAGATCAACAAAACAACATGCATTGGTGCTCTCACTGGACATAAAAGGTGCTTTTGACCAGTTGGAATATAAATTCAATCAAAAACAGTCTAAATAATATTAATTTCCACTCCAATACACAAGAAACCTTAATAGATCTACTTTCGGGCAGGCAAGTAGCTTTAAACACCCTTCAAGGACTAGCTACACTCCCACAACATCGGGGCTGCCCACAGCGCTCGTGCACTGGTCCGGCATTTTGGAATCTTGTGCCGAACGAAGTACTAACTCAATCCTGACCAGAAGGAGTCCATCTGCAAGCTTTCGCAGATGACTTCATCTTTCTTATAAAAGCACCAACAAAGACTAAAGTCAAATCCCTTGCAAATGAAGCCCTAAATCAATTTAAATCCTGGACTGCAAAACATAATCTGGAAATTTCAGCAGATAAATCAAACTACATGTATTTCAACAAAAATAGAACAGGTCCTCGCTGGTCAGCAGGCATAAGATGGGAAGGTAATCTTCTCAAAAGGAAATTAAGCATCAAATAGCTAGGGGTCTTTATTGACGATAAACTAAACTTCGCAACACATCTGTCTGAGTTAAAAAATAAAACACTAATCCTTTATCAAAAAATAAAAAGTATATCCGCGTCAAACTGGGGTCTGAATAAAAATATCAGAAGGAAAATCTACTTTACAGTTATAGAAAGAATATTACTTTATGGAGCACCGGCATGGGCAAATAATATCACCTCAAGGCAACAAAGGCTTCTCAATTCTATACAGAGAAAATTCCTTCTCAACATCACTGGAGCGTATTCTACCACTCCAACAGCAGCTCTACAAGTGATCGAAGGCATTACTCCCCTACTTATCAAAACTCAAATGGAATCCATTCTCGTTAGAGTAGGTCGCCTTCGCAGGGATTGCAATTGGGAAGGCTCAAGCTTTTTATATCAGGATTTTCAACAACCAAATCCTCCTCTTATCATTCATCCAGCTAATTTTGATTTAGAGGATAGGGTCTCAATAGTCTCTGACTCGCATCCCCCAGCTGAGGCTATTTACACAGATGGTTCACATCTAGAAGGTGAAACAGTTTGCGCTTTCTGTGTCATTCTAAACAACGTCCAAATTCATCAGTAGACGGCAAAACTAGCCCACGTAATACCGTATTTCAAGCTGAATCCTTAGCAATAAAAGAGGCTATAAATTGGGCTAATTCTAAGGGAATATCAACATCAATCTGGAGTGACAGCGAGTCGGCACTCAGAGCAATTTTTTCCTTCAAAAGTTCTAACCCACTAATCCAAGAAACACAACAAGTCGTCCTTCAGAACCCATCAATGCAACTTAAATGGTTTAAGGCGCATGTTGGTTTCCTCGGTAACGAGGCAGCAGACAACCTAGCCAAACAAGCTACTAAAGAAAGGACTCGCCTCCATCTTCAGGCCCCGAAATGTCATTTAAAGAAAATGCTTATGAACCTCTCTCTCAATAAATGGCAACAAGACTGGGATTCAGGCGACACTCGTAGAGCAATTTTTAATATACTCCCTAAAGTCACTCTAAACCCAGCTTCATGATCAAGAGAATCCATCCTCTTCGCTACAGGCCACGGTCCTTTTCCCAGCTATCTCTATAGATTCCGGCTTCATCATTCAGATATCTGCACATGAGGGGAAAAGGGAGACCCTCTCCATTACGCAACTTCTTGTCACATGACGTTATCTTATCATTTTACAAAACCAAGTGCAGAAATCACTCAACTTTAGTGGAAAAGCGTACTTTCAAATAAACTATCAAGAATAAAAATATCTAAATTCATATCTTTCCTAACTGAAAATGAGAACCTCATAAAACAGCCACGGAACGCAACCAGTTCATCCGACTCCGACCCAGATTTCTCTCCTTCACCAAGACCTCAGACTTATGGACTAAGACCCTCTAGATGTTCAATACCTAGAACCCCAATTAGTCCTCCTACAAGTATATAGATGCAGCGAACTTTTGGGACCTGTCTTGAAATGGTTTTTGCTTCACGTATCATTTTTTTCATATATAAACGCACATTTTTTATTATTTTTATAATTTTCACATGTTTTTCGTCAATGTTAAAACACTGTATGTAATCTTTTTTTTTGTTCAATAAAATTTCTACGCACACTCATCCAAACTGCAAACCGGAGATTTTCATCTCTGGAGTCGGGGATGTGTCGTAGTGTAAAGTAAAGTAAAGACAACGGTTATATGAAGCGCCACCTACAACGAAACTAACAAAAATTATTCATTAAGAAGAAGCGCTGAATAGCGAACGGACGGTCCTCCTCTCAACCAGCGGCGGACTGGCGAGGTTGCCAGCTTGCCCGATGGCAAGTGGGCCCCCTTAAACAGAAGACAGTTTGGGCCCACAGGAAATGTGGGAGAGAAAAAAAGAAGAAATCTTTCTCTATAGTAAGCTTTTCTAAAGCAAATAAATAAAATAGCCCTGTACCCAAGGTCCGTGTTTCTTATATAATATTTAACTTACGGAAGTAAAAATCAAATAACTTTAATCGTAGTTTCGTTATTTTAAACGTAGAAAATTAAAGGGTGTTAAAAAAAAGGGATTTATTTTAAAAACGAGGAAAAATGAAATATATAATAAAAATTTAAATTAAATATATAATTAAATTAATATAATTAAATATAAAAAATTAAATATATGTAATTTAATACATATATATATGAATTAATGTTACGATTATAGATATGTGTGGGCCCTCACTGACTCCTGGCAACCACTATTTTCAGACCCAGTCCGCCACTGCTCTCAACCAAGGTGTGGGACTCTCAATATATTCATCTGCCACTCGTGCTAGCGGTGGTCCATTTATATATCTAACCATCCGCCCTTGCTTTGTTGTCATCTCAGCCACTGAATTAGCTTATAAATCTAACCATAAGTTCTTCCTGTGTGATCAAATAGTGAATTTCTTACAATCATCCCGTCCCAGCAGCGATATAGTTAAAGAGTTGTGATAACCGTGCTAGCGGTAGTAACTGTTTTCTTTTGTTTGAATTCAACAATTATTTTTGTAACTATCGACGATTTCTTTAACTCAACAGCCCGGAAGTATGGAAAGGGAGGTGCCAGCTCAGATGTCGCCCTATAGGTTCCTCATGAAATAGCCACTAAATTCTTTTAAAACTGGACATTAATGCAACTAAACTTAACTTAACACTCCAAACTACTACTTTAATAGTTCAGATATTATGATAAATATTGATTACATAAGATTCACTTTAACATGAAAGCTCATAATTTATCGACCACGACGCAAGTTCATCAGTCAATAAAAGAGAAACTATTCATCTGGAATTTTTGTTTCATAGTATGAGCATATTTTATGAATATTCTACACGGGATAAGTTTTTATTGATTGATTAGAAGTTTGTTAATAATACACTGATACTATGTAAGCTTTTAGGAGATTTTCAGTAAATCTATATTCATGAGTAAGAAAGCGATTATTTTAGACTTTTATGTATCATGCATTCAAAAAGCTATTTGAAACAAAAAGGTTGACAAAACATTTATTACATGTAACACAATCACACACACATATATGAGGCTATATACAATAGAATAAATGAGAGAAAATATTAGAATATTGTAGCGAAAACGCACACTTTATAGGAGCACAAAAATAATGCAGTTAAAGAAATTATAAAAAAATGAATATATATGCAGAGCTTTATATATATTCATTTTTAGCAGCACAGATATATTATAATATTGTATAACATTTTTTATTTTATTGTTCAAAATTTACAATGTTGCAGAGAATCTTGCGCTTTATTGGGATGTTTAATAATGTTTACCATAGCATTGACTAGTTTTACAAGGAAGAAAATCCATTTTAAGAGCGTTAGTATTCAACATCTTTCAAAAATTCTCTTTCACGACTTGTACACGTACAATGATACAAACATTCATTCATAATTCATAAATGCATATATATAAAAATTCCGTTCATTCACTCATGCTCTAATAGGGAAAGACAAAAACTTAGTTACTGCCCACTAATGGTGTTGATGTACAGGTATAAAGATGGGCACGTGTATGACATGATGTACAACATGTGGCTTATGGTCTTCTTGCAACATCTGGACTACGAGACCAGCTGCCAGCATTTCGTCAATCGAAGAGCTCTGAGACCTCCTGCGATGCAGCATGCCTTCAGCCATCGGTTGGTGATTCAGGATAATCATTATAGTCATCAAAGCAGCACAGATCTTGAGCCCTGCAAAGTTATGTAAAACATTACATTAAAAGATAAAAATAATTTCTAAATGGTTTCTGTTTTATAAAAAAGTATTTTGTAAATTATTTAGTTCTAGTATAAGCATTACAAATACTTTGAAAAATAAGTGCTTCATTTTTTTATTAATAAACAAGCAAACAATTTAAATTGAGCTGCGTCAGTGACTCTCTGTCTGTTGGCATTTGTTACCCAATTTTCTAGGTCACATTTAACAGGGTGTTTTATCATTTTAAAAAGAGGGTGTTCGTATATGATAGAAAGTGTTTAGGTTATATTAACGTCCCGTTTCGAAGTAACACGAGAGCTATTCAGGGACAGACCTCGTAATTTTGAATCTCGGTCAGATGACGAGGACGACGCCTGAGCTAGCACCCCCTCTCCAACCTTTCGCGCCATACCAGCGGGAGGGGGTTTGGCCACTACGTATGATTTAGCGTGCAACGGGCCCTATACACGGCGGATCTTCGGTGGAATCGGGTTTCGAGCCTGCTACCCTCCGGTTCCGAGGTCGAGACCTTACCACTAGGCCATCGCGGCCTTAGAAAGTGTTTAGAATTGATGTAACAGTGTATAATTTTTTTGGACTTTATTTGCTTTGTGTTAATGAAAAGACTTTTTCAAAATTCTGGATTATTTTTATTTTTTCGTAAAGCTAAATCTTTCGCAGTGTAGTATATCCCGTATTAAAATTGACATAGATAAGTCAGTATTTTGCAAAGGACTTTCATATTTAAAATGAAAACAGGTACACAGAATAAATGATAAAGGAAAAATTGAACTTAATTCGAGTTTTTGAATTAAACCATCTTTAATTATAATAACTACCAAGTTACTACCTATACAACCTACTTAAAGCAATCTTAGGCTACTTAAAGCAATCAGGGTGGTCATAAAATACTGGATCCATTTCAAAAATTAATAAAAATAAAATTGATAAAAAAAACACTAATAATGTTACAACTACGTTTTTTTAAAGCGAGAGCGCATTTAAAAAAGTTTTTTTAGGTAGATAACGCTCCGTTACGGTGGTCTAGGTGGTCGTAAATTACTGGACATCTCCCATTTTAGAAAGTCATTATCTACGAAACAATTATAGCTAGAAGAAAATAAAAACATATATTCGTAGGGAATTTTGCGATCTTAAATTTCTTTAATAAATTGTAATCCGAAAACTGAATAGTCTTCGAGATATTCAAGAAAAACTAAAAAGAAACTAAAAAAAGAAACCAGAAAACGTGCATCGTCTTTTGCTGTTCGGTAGCCATTGCGTATAGAAATCTTTTGCTGTAGCAAATTTAGATTAATTTCCACGTTTTAGACTATCAATACCAAAATATGTTTTTGAATTATGTCTGAGCGTTTTTCTAGAATTTTGTTTACCTGTCCATGTTTATGCGAACTTGATACTGTGTGTCCGTCACGAGAACTCTGCTCGCCAAGTTGTCTTGTTGACTGCGGTCGCTATAGCAACTGGTTACATTAGGGAAGATCCATTTCGAATAGGAGGAATCCGACTGAAGTCAAGGTTTTATTTCATTCTTGGCGCCAATTTCCAGCGATAAAAAAGTGCATCATTCGTGAACTTCTACCTACTCCAAATGGATTCCTCCGATGATAACCTGTTTCTATAGAGACCGCCGGCAACGAGACAACTTGGTGAGCAGAGTTCTCGTGGCGGAGAGATAGTTACTTTAAAACACAGCGAAGTAAGAGGATGAAATTCGGAATAGGATCTTGAATTCAAAATTTAGATTTGCATTAAATTGTGGATCCACTCCGTCAACAGAAAGGGGTGCATTTCTAAAATATATAATTTATTTTCTTCGCTACTCATAAATTATTTCTTCGCTATGTCTTGTATAAAGTTAAGTAAAAAGATTTACTGATAAGATTTGCTTAAAATGTGTGTTTTCACTAGTCTTCTATGAAAATTATGTATCAAATTTCAAATTATTTTATTGATTTAGATGCGGGTAACAATTCAGATCCAAGGAAAATGTTTTATATATTTTTAGTTGCTGTACTTATTTATAAATTAGTGAACACTTTGTCTAGTAAAAATATTAAACACATTTACTTAGGATCAAATTATCCTAACGATAATAAAAGGTAAGTTTTTTAAAAAATAAAACACGTTACAGTCAGAAGAACAAAAGAGCACGGCTATCAAACTGACATAATTAAACAAAAAAAAATACTTTTTAAATTTTAAAAAACCGCGAGAGCGGTTTTTCATCAAATGGTTAGGAAAGTTAAAGCTGGAAAAGTTCAAAATTACAATACGAAAAATAATAGTTTCACAAACGCGCACTTTTAGTACAAAAAGCAATTTGAGTCAGATTAAGTATTTTTATTGGTATCACTAGCGGATGATTAGTTACAGAGAACATAAGTAGAATTTTTGTGAGCACGTTTACAAGCAACATTTTTACCAGAAATTATACGAGAATGCTGAGGGGATGAAATTCTTAATTTTGTTTTTTAGGAATGCCAATAATTTTTGCCATTTCAACTGTAATGTGGTAACAACAACATTAAAATTTACCGCGTTCTGATGAAACTGAATCCCTCTTTTCGTGAAATGTTTCCAAATAGCTGACTGATCTATGCTAAACACTGTCTTTATTAATCATAAATTACATGTTCAGAACTGAGTTATTTTATTAACCTGTTCGCTGCAATTAAATAACCCGAATTTCTTTATCTTCGGATATCTTTGCCAATCTCAGTTTCATATGAAATACATCAACACAAGGGTTATGAGGTAAGTCAGCATCATCAAAACTCTGGATACATGGCTTTCTTCTTTAACGCAAAATTAGACTGATATGTTTAATATCCCATAACCGCTTAATTACCGAGAAAAACTCGGCGTAATGTTAATATATTTTATTCATTGTTATTCTATGCTGAAATTTTATTATGCCCATCCCGCACAGAGATTGCTTTTTTGGAATAGTTGGTTAACTTCCGCTCTGTTAATCCTTCGTGCAATAAGAACCGATTTATTCAGATTAAATAAAAGATAGGTTGCTTTGGGGGGATTTTTTTGTTTCAGTCCTCCTGTCAATGCACTCTAAAGCAAATGACACTCACTCCAAAGTAAGTGACAGTTTTTTATCTCATTCCCCTCCCCCCAAAGCATGAATCAGAGATCCCACCACCAGACCACAGCAGCCACCTCCACAACGTACCGTTGATAAAATGATTTGCTTTATGTTAGCATGTTTTATTAATTAATAAGCAATACTGAAATCACGCTGAAATTTTATTAGGTCCATCCTGCACAGAATTTCTCTGATTTACTCGAATAGTAGGTCAACTTCCACTCTACTAATCTTTCGTGATATAAGAATCGCTTTATTTCGGCTTAAATAAAAGGCATGACCAACATTCATCTCCGCTGTATTTTTTTACAACAAAAAGAAATGGCAGTTTTTTTTTTATCTCTGTCCTCCCGTCAGAGCACTCCAAAGCAAATGAACCTCATTCCAAAATAAGGAACAGTTTCTTATTTCAGCCCCCACTCCACCCCTTAAAGCACGAATCAGAGATCCCACCACCAGCAGCCACCTCCACAAAGGAGCGGAGATAAAATTCACCCCTTTTTGTTATTATATTTTATTTATTAATACGCAATACTCTGAAATTTTATTAGGTCCATACTGCACAGAGATTGCTTTACTTGAATAATAGGTCAACTTCCACTCTACTAATCTTTCGTGTTATAAGAATCGCTTTATTTCGGATTAAATAAAAGGCATGACCAACATTCATCTCCGCTGTATTTTTTTACAACAAAAAGAAATGGCAGTTTTTTTTCTATCTCAGTGCTCCAGTCAAAGCACTCCAAAGCAAATGACACTCATTCCAAAATAGGGGAAAGTTTCTTATTTCAGTCCCCAGCACGAGTCCTTAAAGCACGAATCAGAGATCCCACCACCAACAGCCACCTACACAAAGGAGCGGAGATAAAATTCACCCCTTTTTGTTAGTATATTTTATTTATTAATAAGATACTCTGAAATTTTATTAGGTCCATACTGCACAGAGATTGCCTTACTTGAATAATAGGTCAACTTCCACTCTACTAATCTTTCGTGTTATAAGAATCGCTTTATTTCGGCTTAAATAAAAGGCATGACCAACATTCATGTCCGCTGTCTTATCCTCGAGGCGGATGAGCCTGAGAGCAAAACGCTTTCCTAGTTGAACAAAAGCTGATAAATGTTATCCCTTCGGGTCCCACCAAATGCCTTTAGAGAATTTTTAGGAATTGATTTCTTCCGCAGTCCGTTGAATTCAGGCAGTTTTGAATGCTCCGTTGGATGAATTGTTACAAAATTTGTTTATTAACAATTAGCTCTTTCTATTTGAGGAATTGTCTTATTACACAGTTGCATAATGAGTATATTTTGATATGTAAATTTGAATTCAGAGCTAATTAAAAATGCATGATTTAACACCTTAAAAGTTTTGCCCGTACACCGCACGTGCATCGAATGATCTTATTTTTGGTCTGATAAACTAAAATGTAATAATTAACTAGGTTTAAAATTTCACACAATAATTACGTGGAATCCATAATCCTCTCAAGCATTCTATGGCTAATTAGATTAATCTTACGGTAACACACACAAAAACAAAACGTGTCATCTTATTAGATAGCAAACGAAATGAAACTGCTGAGGGGTTAAATTAAAAAATTAAAGCACTCCATTTGATTTTATTTGGGTGTTTTTCTGTATCCTAGACAAATTTCAAAAAACTGGTAAAACCATGTGAAAGTCTCTCGATAAGCTTTAGTTAAAAACTTCTGCAAATATAACGACATTAAGACCAATGTTAGAAAAAACTATAGAGAGCGTTAAATTTTCTACACAGTAAAAACTCTGCGGATAAAAATATGCCCCAAAAGCTCATCTTAAAAGGTAAAAGCAGATATTTTGTAAGAAAGTAAAAATATGATATGGAGGAGTTCTGTGAAAGATCCGGGATGCGACAGGATTTTGAAAATGCAGTGGAAGCCGGTTGTAGTGATCACTTTGGTTCAAAGCCAAGGTGATCACTATACTAGAATGATCAGTACATTCGAAATACCTTAAAAGTAATCAAAATATATGAGTATACGAGAATAGTAGATAAAGCAGACCATTCTACATTGTTGGTATGAACTCATTCGTTTTAAATAGACAAAATAAAACCGATACAAGTACATTATTGAAAAAAAATCAACCACATTTAATTTTTTAAACTTTCTTAAAAAAGTTTTCGAATTCGAGTTACTCTTTTTTTTCTTCGACCATTCATTGGATAAGTCGTTCAGATGAATAATCAAAAGATTCAGTACTGTATTGGACTGATATTATTAATGTGCGAAGGGCTTGAAAAGTTTCTTGGGCTGATGGTGGTTTCTCTTCAGGCTCCTCTTCGTCATTGCCCACGTGTTCTGCAGCGTCATCTCATCATCGGTTCTATCGAATTGTGGATCACTAGAACCGACCGATTTTCTATGTGTTTATATACGGGAGATCCGTTCCATGCTATTTTGATCAGTGCAAGTGACTGATCGTTATAACCGTGATCACTACAAGCGGCGATTACTGTAGTAACAACATTGAAGTTAGAAATGCTGGAAATCTGACAATATATGTCAAACTGCTAGAGGGAATGGACAAACTATGCAAAGACGATTGAAATCTCCCAACCACAAACACTTTTCTTTGAATAGATAATGGATGATTCTTAATATAGTAACAGCAGAATCCCATTTTCTCTTGTACAAATTACGCCGACAGTCAATAACAGGTTTCATAGAGTGAAGTTTTTTCTGTTTCAAAGAAAAAAAAACTAAAAATAATTTGGGCTCTCTATGGGAAAATATTATGTGCTTTCTTTATGGGTATGGGTGGGGGGGGGTCTAAAATAACATTAAGCTAAGATGCAGGTTGGTTTCAAAAGAATACTCCAGTTTAAATTAGCTTTATTTTCGCAACTAAACAACTGGGAATACCAATCGACCAATTATCGGAAGGAAAACGTCCTAAAGCTTTGTTTGCTTGACGAAATAAGTTACTTTGAGTGTCCTTAATTAAACTACGATGGATTGTTTGTGATTGTTGAGAAAGTTGGCAACCGCACTATGCGTTGGTTGTCTGTGTATTAAATTCACCCTCTCCAGGCCTGTGATGCCATTTGGCATCACTGGAATAACGTGCTTTTCTATATATTTCAACTTTTAATTTGGACTGGAGATGTTTTTTAGGTCCTAAATTTCAATATTAATTTTGAATAAATAATTTTAATTAATTAATTAATTAGGAAACTAAATAATTTGGTATAAACGAGCAATTTTCAGCATGAAGTATCTCTGAGTTTGTTTTTTACTAGCAAATAGTAAATAATTTGTAAATTCAATAATAGAATAAAAGTAATTAGTGCCGTAAAGGGTTAACTAAATGTGAATCGATTAAGACTGCTAAATATGCGTTTCTCATAAATATGGAATTTGTCACAACGGCGGAGTATTGTATGTATTGTATGTATATGTAGTGGAAAACAAAGCCTTCTCAAAGACATAAAAGTTTTGCCCAGTGCTCTTCAAGAGAATGTTCAATGGATTCAGAAATATTCTTTTGCAATCCTAGAAAATCCAATGGACGAGATCCAGCTGATATCTAATGATTCCTTAACCGTCTGTATGACAAGTGAAGTGAAAATGATTATTTTTCAAACCATTCTGATTACAGCTGACACAGGGTCTGCACGGACATGTTATTAAAAGCGTGTAATAAGGCTGGAAACTGAGTAAATATCTTTCGAATTTCTCGTGACAGTCTCCATGTGCATTTATGAATTTACGGTGATTAGAATTTCGCAATGTTATTTTTGAAGTGATTCACCAACCAAAATTGTAATCTTTCTCACTTTGTAAATATGGTCTTTCAAAGATGAAGTAATCCTGCCTTATCATTCTCTATATTTTAAAAAAGTCTGGAATAACGGGATAGTAATCAGATGAAATAAAAACTATTTCCTCGGCAGGAAGTAAAATAAAAGGAAGAAAGAAATTCCAAAACTTCTGAGCAAGCTACAAGATACCATAAAATTTAGTACCTGATTTCATACTGCAGTACAAAGCATAAAATTCCGATTTTATATATAAAAATATATTTTATTGGACCATCTTACCACTAAAGAAAATAAGAAAGGAACTTATTAATTACAGTTAAGGGATACTGTTCAGGTAAATACTTCAACAATTCAATAAAAAAGGTCTTGAATGAAAAAAAATTAAAAAACTCATTTCTGTATCCTAAGTTACCTTTACAATCATTGGAATAGTTTTATTCCTTTACAACTCGATGGTATGTTTGACTAATCATATATGAAAATTTCCGAATCAAATTTCAAACCGTAAGAAAATTTTAATTTACAGCAAAACGATTTCGAAGAAAATTAAATACTCGATAATTTTATCCTTTATCTGTGACATCTTTATCAAAATATATCCATAAATTATATAATTTTTTATTCCTAATTTCATTATTAATAATCTTTTTCTCATTTAGGGAGCAAAAGCTTAATTTTTTTAAAATTAAATTAGTGGTATTCAAGTGGATGTATACTGCGTTTCTGTTCCGTCTTCATAGATGGCAGCACAGCATTCTGTGAAATATGATACAGCTGTTATAGCATGTGATATGAGTACCGATGTTCGATTACAGATGGCAGCACAATCGTCTAGTTTGCTTCACTGATTTGTTTTGATATGAGTAAACTGTATATGCTTTATTTCATAAAACAGAAAAAAAATTTAAGTTTCAGAAGAATTTCAAGGTAAAAATAAAAGAAAATTTTAATGCACAAAACTGGAATAAAACATTTTGTTCGTCTATTTTCCCTTCCAACTATTCGTGAAGTTCATGTTTAACCCTATTTAATTCTGCAACATTTATGAACAAAGAAAAGTCCTTCATATTATTTAATTTAGATAACACTAACAAAAGAAGAAAAGGATTGTAATTACACAAAACTACTGAAAGAAATCTTCAGTAATTTATTTTATTAAATTTTATCCAAAAATGACAATTCTAAATCTCATTGGTATCGAATTTTTTTTGGAAGAAATTTAAAATCATAATTTAAACAGTATAGATATTTCACAAAAGATTTAAAACATTATTATTACGAAAACCAAATATATGTTTCTCTTGGTGTATTCTGTTGTTGTTGTTTTTTTAAATGAAGACCAAAAAATATTCTCCCGGAGTATCAAAAGTTTTGAATAAAAGTGAAAGAGGAGATTAGTTGACCATTTTTTGTTTCCCAAATCGATTAACAATAATTATAAAAAATTCTTTTGTTTGAATAAAAACTGACATAAAATTAGAAAAACAGTCATAATAGTGTGAACCATATAAATAATTGTGATAAATATAAAGAAATTGGCGGAAATATGTAAGCATTAGATAAAATTGCATATTATATTTTTAATTTAAGACTTTAATATTTTTAAAATTGATTTCTTCAAAGCCTGCTTACTTCATAACTAATTCAGATTTGCGAAGAAATACATATTTTAAAAGAAATTTATGTTTGAAGGAACGGAAAAAATATTCTCAAATCAAAAATAAATCTAATAAATTGTTAGCAAAAAATTAGATTTTAAAACGACCTACTGAAAGAAAAAATTCCGCAAGATAAAATAGAGTAGTTTTAAAAATAAACTAACTTTAATAAAATGCAAATAATTCTCAATTTTTTTCAGTGCATAAATTATTCGTGAAAAAACTCTTAATGAATTGTAAATATTCGTATAAGAATTCTGAAGCAGTCTTAAAATGATTTTTTTAAATCCAATGCAGTTATTTTTATCATAATATTCAGAAAAAGTTCTTATTTTATTTATATTCACTTTACACACATTCGTCAAATTGAAGGGCTGATATGTTTTAAAAAGGTACGTATAAAGTACGTGTTCTGAAACTGATACTTGTGTCTTTCGAAACAGTCACTATTTTTGCAATTTCCTGTCAAATCTTTTTGACTGATCTACCAGACAATCTTGGTGAAGTAATATCTTAAATAATTTAACTAATTTTGTTAAAAAAATATGTTTTTTGAAACCTGATACTTTTAAGCATATGAAACGCTGACCTGGAAAATCTCTTTTTTAAAAAATGTTTTCATTTTCAGCTATAATGACGTCCTTATTTAATTTTTTAAATAAACAGAACTTTTATCAATCAATCGGTTTATAAATTCTCACTTATCTATAAGTAGAACTTGAAATTATCAAATTTTTAGTGTTATAAATTTAGTATAAAAGAGTGAAAAAGGAAAGCATTTGTTCATCGATGAATAAATCGGACCGAAATAAAATGCATTTTCGTTTAAAAATTATCAATTATGAAATTTATATTTCTTTAATTTTATTTTCAAAAAATACAAATGGAAAAAGTAAAATTAAAATCCCTTTACCTTTAGAAGGGAGATGAATACAATGTCTCATCCTAATGTGAGAACCCTTTCCACAAATAGACACCAGATCGTGGATCTTTCGTATTTTATGCCCAAAGAAAGTCAAAACATATGTCATATCTTGTCCGGTTTACATTTTCTGGACAAGAAAATTATATGTTTAGTTTTAAAGCTTGCTTGAAACTCCAAGAATAATTTCATCGAAGATCCACTGTGATTATCCAACCGTGCGAAGGAAATGGTCATACTACAACAATGAGCTCTATTTCTGTAGGTAATTATTTTTTCAGTTTTCCGTTTCCTGTTGGCAGTAGGTGAGGAATCGTCCGTGTCGTTAGAAGATTTTTTATCGCAGTTATTTTGGGAAATTATGCAGGAAAATGAATGTCTTCCACATAAAAAGTTAATTCTTCCGAATTTTCTTCTATTTCAAATAGCTGTCCTTTCCTTGTCCATGTATTTCTTGATTAATTGTTTGTCTTTCTCGGTGAAATGATGCTGAGAAACATCTTAGCAAGCTACAAATAATATTAAAATTGAATATATATTTATTGTAATTAAATATACATATTGTTCCACAGGAACGAAAGGAAATTTTGACTGCTTACTATTATTGCTTTCCGTAATGTTTCGATTCGTAAATCAATTTGGATGAAGTCAACATCTCCGAATCTCAAAAAAATAAGTAAAAATAAAACTTTCGTGATATGTTCCTATATGCGTGAGTAATTAAAAATTGATGTTATAATTATACAAATTACATCCTAATTGCGCAGTGGCAGATGAAATCTGCAGCTAATGACGAATAACTTTTTTCTTTTGTCGTATCAACTTATAGCTGTTTGTGAAAGAATGGTTGCAGATTAGTTTAATTTTCTTCAAACCAAAAAGGATATTCAAAATATAAGCTACAGGAAAAGTTCTCTATGTTTCACTTGTCTAAATTTAATTATAATTTTTATTACATTGTTGAGCTTTGGCTATTTTGATGGAGAAATTTATTGAAAAAATTAATCTAGCAAAAGCAAAAACTGCAAAAGTAGGCCACTAAACTACATTAAAAGTTAATTAATTCATTTGTGCATACAATTAAATAAATTTAAAAATATTTTTCTCTCTCTATTTCATCTTCTTAATCTTCTAATTATGGACAATAGAATTTCAAGAAGAGAGCTGTTGAATGATAGGCTGAATGAAATTGACATTTCAAGAATAAAAATTAATGCTTTTTACTATATATTCGTTACATTTCATTTAGTGCACTGTAACGATGCTATGCCCAAATGAAAGAATGAAATGCAAATATCAGTAAAAAGAAACTGAATTTCGTGCGTCTTCCAAATAAAATGTTATGCTTAAATATTCGAACTTACAACGTCTCAAATGATATTCCCTCTCACTCAGTCGCAATTCTAGGAACATTATCTGAAACACTTCTCAGTTTGATGATATTTTCACGATCTTTAATTTGAAAATTGAAACTTTACAGCAGCCTGGTAAAGTGAACTTCTTAATATACTGGAATTTAAGAAAAGCGAGAAAACTCCAAATAAAAAAAAATTCTGTTAACTAACATGGAAATTTTGGACCTTTATTTTCAAAACAATTTCTATAAATCATAGGAATTATAAGAACTTCCTTTCCTTATATCCAACATTATAAACTGAGCAGATTTCTCAGAAGAGAATCATATTAGTTAAAAAAATTCTTTATACCTCATCTCCATTAACGAAGATTAAATTTTTTAGCATTGTTTGTGCATCATTTTCTGTAAACTGCGATATTTTCCCAAGACCTAATTATTCTGATATTACCCCGTTTTATTAAAATTTGGAACCATTTTTCTCTTTGAAGTGAAGAAACAACTTTTAATATCTCGAGAAGCATTTTAGGAATAGCAATGAAACTTTGGACTTCTTTAAATAGTGAAAATTCCCAAAGTTTTCTATTATCCCAAGTAAAAAAAAATCAGCAAAAAACCTTTTAAAAAATGAGATTTAACAGGTATTTTGAAGATTTCTACAGGGATTTTGAAGGAAATGAAAACTGCAGGTTTCCTTCAGGAAATGTACAGTTTATTAAAGGTTTCATGCAGGCTTTTTAAGACTTCTAAATTATCATTAAGGAATTTTGAAGATCTCTACAGGTATTTTAAAGAAAAATAAAAGCTGCAGGTTTCCTTCGAGAAATGTACGGATTTTTTTAAGGTTTTATACAGGCTTTTTTCAACAAGTTTATAGACTTCAATTTACCTTCAATGACTTAGCAGATTTTTTTTAAAGCACATTTTACTTCAGGTACTTTGAAAAAAAAATAAAAATTGCTTTTGGTGCATGAAATATGAATGTATTTTTTTATTTGATTTGGGTTTCATACAGTTTTATATAATATGATATCTAACTCGTATTCAAACAGCTTGAAGTAGGACTGGATAGAGAGAAGAGGGAAGGGGAGAGAACTAGGGTTTAATATATAAAAAAGATATATTTGAAGAAAAGTGTAACTTTTAAAATTTTGCGGAAAAAACTTAATTTCATGGGATTCAGAATCAAGCATTTTCCATATAAAACACGATGATAAAAAATTTTAATCTGGAATAAACATAATAAATTTTTCTTTTCAGTGTAGTGCAAATCTTGATTTACTTTTGAATAGAAAAAAATATTTAAAAAAGATTCTTTTTAAAGTCATATAAATATATATACCGTTTCGTAGGAAAACTGACAAATTAAAAAAAAAAAAACCTTTTTGTTTAAAACAAAGAAATAAACGAAAAAAATATATTTATGTCTGAAATATCATATTAAACATTATAAAAAACATTAAAAACATATTAAGCATTATAAAAAACATTAAAAACATATTAAGCATTATAAAAATATTAAAGAAAGAAAGAAACTTTTCGGAAATAATTTTCTACGCTTGTCCATGCATGGTCTAACTGTTTAGACATGTAGCAGTAACCTGTTGTCACTCAGATAAGCTAACTTTAAAGCACATTATGTGTTCTGGCAATAGTTGATTTTTACACCACTAGATGGTGCTACTAGAGGGTGAAATTAAAACTTAAATAGATTATTTTACACCACCTTCTCGAAGTCCCGTCGGGTATAGGCGATGGCGCGCTTGCCTGCCAACTCTAGGAACGCGGGTTCGATCCCCGATTTGGAGGAATTTGAAGTTTTGTCTTACAAGTAAGTTCAATTAAAAAATAGTTCATTAAATTAATAATTAAGCCTTGATTAATTATTATTTCTAATTAATTGACATTCGAGACAGATGAAAATCTCTAAGATGATGTCAAAAGAAAGGGGAATGAAAAAAGGGGGAAAAAGCTTAACTGTAAATGTAGGTTTTTATTTTTCTGCAGGTTTTTGCATAAAAGCATGCAAGTAAGACGCAGGGTTTTTTTTCCATCTGAAAAAAAGTCAGCAAAAACCCTTCAGGAAAATTGCAGGCATTTCGGCCAGAAATATGAAGGGAAGATACAGGGTTTTTTTTGTCCCAAATACCTGCAGTTTTCCTGAAGGCTTTTTTTTAAAGGTTTTTTGCTGATTTTTTTACTTGGGTAATTCTGGCACTAAATATTTTATTCACGTTGCTTCGCAATACGAACCACTATCGTTACCCGGAGAAGTTTGAAACTTTTTAAATACTATTAAATGTACCTAGAATTTTTCGTAAACTCGATGAGTTATTGTCTTCTCAGTCATTTTTGCTTTCCAGTTGCTTCCCTCGATAATCTTAGCATCCAATATAGGATAAATTAGATTTTCATTCATTTTTTTCATAACATTAACGTGTCTAACTATACTAAGTGAGGATTTATCGCAAAAAATGAGAAGAGGAGAAAGTAAATGTCGAATGCCCAGACGTTTCCGTTATTAGATTCCGAAAGAATCAAATTTTGAAAACGGTTTTCAATCGCATTGAAACTTCAGATGGGTGTAATATCAGAGATGGTTTGATTTTCGGAGCATGCTTTCTAAGACATTACTTAAGTTTCAAAGGAATTTAACTTAAAAAAACAATTTGTAGTTGTGTTTCCCTACTGTTTAATAAAAATGCAATCAATTTTTATTTTTTCATAATTTTATCTTTCTCTCTTGTAGTTAAGATGAATTTTAGAGTTTGAAGCATTCAATTTAAACTTACTTCAAAACAATTCTCCACTAAGTCGATTGTACCATCCTCTTAGGACCTTAAAAAATATAGACCTTATTCAGTCACCGGGTCCTAAACCTCAGAACTTTGAGTTGAACGAATTTCATTATTCCGGAACTGCATCGCGAATCTATAGGCAATGTTTGTGTGCGTGTGTGTGTGTCAGCGATGTCTAGACGAATCTATCGCACTTACAGCCATGAAATTTGGCAGACAGGTAGTCGTAATGGTGACTCAATGCACCTCGAAGCCGGAATTTTAAAATTTAATTTGGAAAATTTTTTATTTAATGTTTTGTGCTGTTTTGGGTCATTTTTGGCACTATTACGGACGTAGTATCTTTTCTAATGATAGTTGAAAAACAATCGATGCACCATTGAATAGAACAAACAATTTTCTCTCTAATGAAATTGTTTTGAGCTTCAAACTTAATTTACTGAATTTTGAGAAATTTAAAAAAATAGCCAGTTTTGCCGACAAAATTTTGTATTCATATTTAAATGTACTGCATCTCCCGTTCTGATAACGTTATCTCTTTCCTTTTTTTTGAGGTAATGAATGGGATATTCCCCCTGATTTCAAACAAGAACGGTTAAAATATCTTTTATGTTTGAATATTAATTAATTTTTTTCTGAAGTGTTAAAATATTTTAACTCCATTTTTTCCCTCCTTGATTCTTCGTAACCAAGGTCGCGGTGTTCTATTCCCAGCATGCAATTCGTCGAAACCACGTGGCGTCATTGTCCCTTTGCTTTCAGCAAGATTTTGAAGTTCGATCGTAATGTCTGTCGTCGCGCAGACAGATCATGATTTTAATTTGTTTGTTTTTATACTTTTTGATAATCGATGTATAACCTTTAGTTTCAGAAGACATGTTCTGAAATATGACCTCTAGGAGCTATTTACACAATGTGGCTTCAAAGTTAAAAACGGGATTTTTTTTCCTCAGTAGCGCCCTTTAACGGATTCCTAGATACACTCTTGGTTACAAATACTAATTTATAAAAATTTAATAAAATATAGAATCTAATTATGTAGATAAACATCGTAAATCTCGAAATCCGAAAATTCGTATAAGATTCCTTATTTAAAAAACTTGTTTTTCTAAATGTGGTTGAAACAAAATTATAACGTAGTGTTACTAATTGTGATTATTGTTTTAAACACACATTTTCAGTACTACGAAACATTTACACATTAAGTTTTACAATGCACTGTTTTAATTAAGTAATTCTTAATTTTTAAGATTTAAAAAAAACGGAAATTTTTTTTCCATATTAGTCCCCCGCCCCCTTTTAACGGATTTCTAGATCCATCCTTGGAAACAAATGCTAAATTATGAAAATTTAATAAAAAATAAAATCGTAATCATATGCAAATAAACATCAGAAATCGTAATCTTGAAATCCGAAATGCCGATTGAGATTCCCTATTTACACAATTTTTTTTTCTAAATGTTGAAGAAACAAATTTATAACGTAGTATCACTAATTTTGATTATTGTTTTAAACACACATTTTTAAGTGCTACAACACATTTGCAATGCACTGAATGAACAATATATATTTTTGTTTCAAGAATTAAATATCTCGTACCTAACTTCGAGTAATAATTTCATAGTTCGAGGTAATAAAAATATTTTTATAAATATGTAGCGAGGAGAAAACAATGAGACGCATTTAATTTGTAACAAAAAGATTCATATAAAAAATTATAAAAAATTATTCTCTTAATGTTAGTTTTATGTAGCGTTTTAAGAAAAAAATCTAAAAACGTTCACCAATAAAAACTCCAACTTGTTGCATTTTCCAATTGTAAGACATTCCCAACTTATCTGAGAATACTCAAAGAAGAGTCAACAAAGGAAGCCATCTGTCACTGTCGCCCAATTAAGCGTCTAATAGCCCCCTACGGCGCGGAACTGATCGCAGAAGGGGGATGCATTCTTTTATCCAAACCCTGGCACTTTAGAGGTAAGCGCTGCTATTTCGACCTGCCAACTGGAGGGTTAAGCGGCATCAGCTCTTAATGAATTAAAAATCACAAACCGAAAAATATGCTTTGTTGTTTTCTCTTTCATTAGATCAGCCGATTGTTCGATGGGTGTTTTTTCGCTATTTGTCAAGGTCCAGCGGGCAAGTAGCACCCGAACATCAATGTAAGTATATAGTTTATCGTATGTATATATCGTTTTAGACACTACTTTCATGGCTATAGTTGCCGTCGTTCTGAAGTCAGCCTATGAGTTCATCTGTCCCTATGTGATCACGATTATTCTAAAACCCAACGAGCTAGATGACTGAAATTTGGTTTGTGGACTTTACACCAAAATTGTAGATTTGTTTAAAATTTTGGGCAAAATCTGTGACACCGAACGACTCTGTGTACATATCGATATGTGTATATTTTAACACGGAACTCAAGAAGAGCAACAGTCTATATCAATGAAATTTCATACAGTAAAACCTCTGTATAACGATACTGTCTATAACCATAAACCTGCCTATAACGATATTTTCTTTGGTCTCGGCAGAATTCCTATTTACTCAATGTATTTTAAACCTGCCTACAACGATAATCACTTTTTAGACTCACCTGTCTTTAACGATGGATTTACCACTTTAGAAAGCTGGTACAGCCCAATCCCGGTTTTTTTTCTTGGAAAACGCACCCCTTAGTCAAAGAATATCGGATAACAAGAGAATCGAGCGAGGGGGCAAGAAACAGCAACCTTTTGCAGCAGAAAGATTGGGGTGGGGGCTAGCCACTGGAATGTGCACAGATCTTTGTTGCTCTGACTGATGGTGGGCATAAACCTGTTCATTCACATTTGACTGACCATTTGTTCCTTAAAATTCGTTTTTGATGTCTTAAAACCTTGTATCTAGGATGACGCGGCGAAACACATTGACTAAAAAATGTGAGATTTTTTCATTCGACGATTGCTAATTTTTCGAATTAACAGAAAAGGCCTTGAGTATGCTGTGGAAAAAATGTAAAGTGGATAACAAACGAAAACGAACCAAAGGTACCGCAAATGACGATACTGACAAAGTTTACAACTAAAATTTTCATTTTGATGTTCTAAAGTAAGCTTAAATATAAAATTTTATTTTAACATATAAAATTTTTTATTTTATATGTTTGTAAAATATTCAACTATTTATTTGTAAGATGAATCAATACATGTGAAATACATGTGCATAAATATTGGAATCGCAAATCCTCAAACTGTCTATAACGATAACCTGTCTATAACAATATAATTTCTAGGTCCCAACAATATCGTTATAGACAGGTTTTACTGAATATCGTCTTTACATCCAAACTGCAGAACTATATCGAATTTTGGATCAAGCGCGTTTACAAGTAGCTGCTTGTTTATGTATGTGTAAGTAAACACGATAACTCCAAAAAGTAAAAAGCTAGATAAATATAATTTAGCCTATATTCTTTATATCAAAATTGTATAACAGATGTAATTATCCGCCACACAGCGCTGCCTCCCCCTCTATTCATATGACTCTCTCTCACTGTGTAGTAAGATGCGCGTAGATATCCGGTATTGCTGAACCGGCAAAACATTTTCTTTTTCTTTGTAACCTGTAAATATCTGTAAATAATCAATTAGCCTTCTTTAAAGTAATTAGTTATCATTCATGGACCCTTCTTTATTTCGTTCTGAAGTGTTTATATTTGGATTACTCTAACGGCCAACTCAGGTAAATCTTAAGCGGGACATTCACTAGTGTTCCAATCCACTTTTTTTGGAACACAGGATGCCAAACGCAGTCGCCAATGTGAAATCCCGATGAGAATTGGCCTTAGACCTAAGCAAAATTTTGAATTTCAAAGCAGTTGGATTTCCATTCATCCCGTTTGGCTATAAAAGTGAAATACGATTCTTCGATAAATCACGCGTGTGCTGGGGAGGTTGGGGAAGGGGAATGTTCGTGGGAGTCATACTGAAGAAATCAGATCGGAGAGGGAAGGATGCTTTTTCTAAAAAGCGGAAATCCCCCGTTTGGGGAGTTGAAGGGTGGGTGGAGTAGAGGGAGAAATCGCAGCAGCCGTTAGTGCGTTTTGGAGCCTTCGTGAATGACCCAGCTTGAATGGGTGGAAAACAAACCGGTTGTTGTTCCAAACGGAGTAGAACAGCCTTATGGTAAATGTCCAGCTTTACCAAGAGGAATTTGATTGTAGATTTGTATCAAATTTTGGAGTATAGTCTTCAAACTGTGGACAGTCTATCTATCTGTGTGATTGTGAACACGATACCTCAAAACTGCAACAAGTTACACGAATGAAATTTCATGCATGATTTTTAGATAAAAATTGTAGATCTGTGCCAAATTTTGGATCAAATTTGTTAAGGGAAAGAGGTATATTTCCAAAAAGCACAGTCTATTTTCCTTACTATTCGATGAAGTTTAACACAAAACTCCATATTGTATAGGAATGCAAAGAAGACGAGAGGAAAACATTCCTGTTTTTCAGCTTATAATTGAAAGAAATAATTCCCATTAGATTTGATTTACAGTACGAAACGAATTACTTTATGTTACAGCTGTACAGGTGGGTTCAGCTTATTTATATTAACGTCTCGTCTTATCGAGGACTATTTTGGGACGGACCTCGTAATTTTGAACCGAGGTCAGATCACGATCATACTTGAGCTGGCACCCCATTTCCAAACTTCTACTCCACACTATCGGGAGGGCGTTTGGACGCAACGCATGATATAGCATGCAGTAGGCCCCATAGACGGCGGATATTTAGTGGAATCGGGTTTCGAACCTGGAACCCTCTGGCCCTGAAGCCGTGAGTTTACTACTAGGCCACCATGCCTCGGGCGGGAGGAAGGGATAATGAAAGTGAAAAGAGTTTAAATTCTGGTTATGTCAATTACCAAGTGTAAGAGAATTCTGTTTATAACATTTCTGAGTGAAAAAAATTCATCATTTAGGATTTACCCTTCATTGAAAAAATGCAATACTTTTTAATATTGTTATACTCTCCAAATATTTTTTATAGATCAAAATAAAAAAAAGATGCCTGTGAACGGAGAACTTTATTTAAAAAATACAGTAATGTACCTTTTATAGGTTTCTCACTTATACGTTGCATGAACCTTCTTTTCCTTGAAAATTATTGTTCATTCGAAAACAAAATTTGTTTTCGTACCTCGAGAAAATCTTTTTCTTTAATCCAGAATTTTTCTTTTTTCACAGTAGTGCTTTTTGGAGGGATAACGACAAATTTTTACGATTTTTCATATGTCGTTAAACATAAAAAAGCACTAATTAATATCATAGGCTGGCTTCTCTTCCTGATGAGCGGATTGTCATGATATTTTCAATTTATTGTATTTTTGTTTTCCTTTTTTGACCTTTTGTTTCTTGTTTGTTTTTGATATATTGTTTTGTTTCTTGTACGTTTTGATATTTTGCTTTTTTTTTGGTGAACGCAGAAATAGCTTTCTCTTTTTAATATAATCTTTCTTCTATTTGTATAATATTTTAATTTTAGCATTTACCAAAAAATTTTGTTTTTGTTGCTTTATATCTTATATTATAAATGTTTAAATTTAAAATTTAATGATTGATTTCTATACAATGCAGTATTATAGTAGTGCTATCTTAAAAAACTTTAAAACTCATAGTTTAAATGAATTTGCACTAAAAGCATTAGATTTGTAACAGTCAAAGTTGTTTAGTAAAATTTCGATTATACATCGTTTTATGTAAGTTCCTTGAAAGACGTATAAACGGTGCTTTACTGTACTAACATAAAGCTCGAATAAACACAATAAAGCGTTTCACATCATCTTGCCTCTGCGATTCTATTAGAAAAAAACTACAACCTGACATTCAATAAAAATCTGTCAGAAATATTGATTGGATCTGTTTTTTGCATGAACCTTCTTTTCCTTGAAGATTATTGGTCATTCGAAAACAAAATTTCTGTTCATACCTCGAGGAAACATCAAGATTTATATCTTAGACAGCTTTTAAGCCTTTAAGAGGATTAAAACACATCGTAATCTGATTTCGTCCCACACCTCTCCGTTATCCAGTTTCACAAGGCTCAGGAAAACCATACATGCCTACAAGCGTGATTTGTTGTTTGGGATGATTCTGTTGTTTCAAACCTTCAAGAACGTTAACGGTTATTTTGTTTATTATAAGACCATCGACACGTGTCACAACAAAACCAATTAGAGCACTCAGTACTGTGGGTGAATAATCACGAAAAAATTTCATGTGGTTAATAACACCGTCTCATTCGATGCTATCTTCCCAGCGAGATTGATTTGTGTGCAATGACAGTTCATCAACTCAAAATCCTCTAGTGCTGCTAAAGATATTTCCTAAGGGTTGAAATACATCTGACCTCAACAAAAGCGCTATTAACTTCTATTAAAGAAACATTTTAACACTCAGTATATTTCAAAGTTTTTGGCATTTGAAGGCATTTATATGGGCAGTATTTGATGTCTGTTCGATCTAGTTATATTTTTAAAAATGCATTTAAGTGACTGCATGGACAAAACTATTTCGCAAATGCCTAGAAATTGTCAGCCCCTTTCCAAATTTACGCTGGAGGTTCAATAAAACCAAGTTTTATCCTATTTGGTAAAACAATTTATCTTTGTTTCAATAAATGGTTGGTAATAATAGGAAAATGAAAAATATGTTTTAAAAAGTAACTAAGCTGGTTGTGTTTCTTTCTTGCGAATATTACAGAGAAAGTTGTATAAGATGTCCACTCTCATCGTTGGCCAATGGCTAGTTCCTAAACCGTTAGAGATATACTTACTGTTGCAAAAATACTTTAAATGAATTACAGATTTGTTATTTATGTTTTTGGAGTCAATAAATGAATTGCTGAAAATATTATGATGTCTATTTTTTTATACGGTGCTCCGATCATATTAGATAAATTTAGTGAAATCATTTTGACGCAATAACATTATAAACAAAAATGCTCCACTCTTTTCGACTAAAACTGACCGAGGTATGAAGTGTTGGGTTTCATTGTTTTAGGCCATTTCTACGGAAGGAAGCTCTTAGAACAGACCTCTAATAAGCAAATAAATGTAAGCAAGTTTACAATTTCGAATACTCACTTCTTGCTCTTCTAAATTAATTTCTTTATATTCCACTGTAATGTTTCTCTTCTTTCCTATCACATGATTATGACCGAATTCTGGCTTTCAGTAAAAATATGTTTAAAACCATTTTTTGAAAATTGCTTTACATATTCATATTTCATAATTGAAGACATTTGTTGAAGATAACATCTTTTGAAGTTAAATTGTAGAGGTAACTGTAATGAAAAAGGAACATTTTTCGGAATTTTTTTGTGTAGGTTGAAAAAAAGAAACAGTTCAATGGCTAATGTATATTAATTTACAATCACTCTCTAATTCCAATTTCACTGTCCTTAAAGTAACACCGTTTAGCTATACTCATTATCTGTGCATATTCTCCATTTGTCAATTCGCAATTTACAAAATGTATAAGTCTGTACCACATTAAAACTTAAAAAAAAACACTTAAAAAAAGGAGAGACCACTTGTGATTATTTTTTCTGTGTTTAGGGATGAGCTGCGAATTCTCCAGTTCGAAAAATGCTATTCTCAAATCGCGCTGAGAGTGCATCACAGATGGTGCAATATAGAACAAAAATGATGTTCTAAAATACGATCAATGTTAGATTTTTATATCTAGCACTATTAAGTTTTTATTGTTTTATTTTTAACACAATGGCTCATCGAAATCTTGATGAGCCAAAAAGCTTTATGTCTATGTTTAAAACTCAGAAGAACGGCACAAAATGTTTTCTTCATTTATGTAAGAATTAATAATGTAATCTTTGTGAGTTCTGTTATTATTGTTACACAGTTTATAATGCAATCAATTTTATTTTCGTTTCATGAAAGATATCACATTTAAGCATTATCATATAAATTGTTTATTTTTAATTCATTAATATTTTTTAAATAAAGCAGTATTACTTGAATATTGTAGAGATACCATTTCATACGCAGTTATTAAGACCACAATTTTCATTCATGTACGATTCCAAATCACCAAATCCGTCCCCAAATAACCCTGGAATGTCTCTAAACGGTGTTTAAACTAATTAAATTAAACTAATAACGTAGTTGTATTTCTTTCTATGGATATATTAAGACTCTGAATAAAAATGTGAAAGACGAGTAATAATATTGGAATACTGAGAAAGAAAGAAAATTGTACTCCAAAAACGAATTTCTAGATCATTTTTATAGATTTCTTTTTCAAATAAGCGTAGAAATTAGCCTAGAATTTTGTAAAGAAAAGAAATATTATAAATCATCATCAAGTTCACCTGAAGAAGTGCTTTTTGTATCAGGTAAAAGATTTTCAAAATCTAATTTTAAATGAATGGCATTTAAAACCGCCGAAATAAGAATTTCTG